>APFE031574845.1:3270-28348 GCA_000404065.3 Pinus taeda | reverse complement strand
TTTTCTTTCCATAGGGGGCCACAGGAGAGCTTAGTCATTTTTCCAGCCCTGAAATGCCCATTGTTTCTCTACACCAAAGAGAACTTCTCAGAGCTCACAGATTTTGTCAATGCATCTGCAGTATTCTTCAAAGTGTCCACCTTTACCAGCAACACCTTTTTGTCTTCTATCATATCCCTCACAAAGTGATACTAAACATCAATGTGCTTTGTCTTTGAATGATATGCAGGGTTCTTTTCCAAGAAAATTGCACTTTGGCTGTCATAGTCTATCCTTATAGCTCCCTGTACTAACCCCATACTTTAACACAATCTCTGCAACCAAACTGCCTCCTTGCTTGCATGAGTGGCTGCCATGTATTCTACCTCTGTAGTTGATAGTGCCACTACAGATTGATTCTTACTCATCCAACTGACTGCACCTCCAAATAGGTTAAACACATACCCACTTGTAGATCTTCTGTGATCCAGATCTCCAACCCAGTTTGCATCAACAAAGCCACAAATATCCAACACTCTTTCCAATCCTGGTCTTCCTTGGTAGCACAAACCATAATCACTAATGCCACGCAAATACCTGAAAACCCGCTTCACTGCT
The DNA here is from genome assembly GCA_000404065.3 of Pinus taeda. Classification (NCBI taxonomy): domain Eukaryota; kingdom Viridiplantae; phylum Streptophyta; class Pinopsida; order Pinales; family Pinaceae; genus Pinus; species Pinus taeda. Next base: position 27,751 of record APFE031574845.1, on the reverse strand, counting down.
GTCCAGTGCTCCTTACCTGGTTTTGACATAAACCTGCTCAATACTCCCACTGCATGTGCGATGTCTGGTCTAGTATAGACCATTGCATACATCAAGCTACCGACTGCACTTACATATGGAACACGGGACATGTCCTCTTCCTCTTCTTGTGTCTTGGGACACTATTCAGCAGATAACCTCACACCTACAGGAATAGGAACCTTCACCAGTCTACTATCCTGCATATTAAACCTTTGCAGTATTGTCTCGACATACTTCCTCTGGTTTAACCAGAGCTTCCTCTTTGCTCAATCTCTTTTAATTTCCATGCCCAGAATATAGTTTGCAGCACCGAGATCTTTCATGTTGAATTTGGAGGACAATTGGGTCTTCAAATCCTGGATAATTTCTTTGTCATTTCCAACCATCAACATATCATCCACATACAAGACCAGATAAATAACACGGTCACCAGGTAATTTAAAATACACACAGTGATCTGCTTTGCTTCTGGTTAAGCCAAGTCCCCATATAAATGTATCAAATTTTTTATACCACATCCTTGGTGATTGTTTTAACCCATACAGAGACTTCTTTAACTTGCATACCAGTTCTTTATTACCCTTCACCGCAAAGCCTTCAGGTTTCTTCATGTAGATTCCCTCTTCCAAATCCCCGTGAAGAAATGTTGTCTTCACATCCATCTGTTCTATCTCAAAATCAAAAGCAACGGCAATAGATAAAAGTAATCTAATAGAAGTTACCTTGGTAACAGGAGAAAAAATATCATCAAAATCAATTCCCGACACCTGGGAATAACCTTTTGCTACCAACCGAGCTTTGTATTTCTCCACCTTCCCTTCTGCATTTGTCTTCTTCTTGAACACCCATTTGCTGCCAATGGGTTTCCTTCCAGCCGACAACTCCACAGATCCCAAGCCTCATTTTTGTGCAAAGATGCCATTTCATCAACCATGGCCTCTTTCCAAAGTTTTCCATCCTCTGAATCCACTGCTTCCTTCACAGTTTTGGGATCATCATCAATAACAGACAAAGCAAAATTTGAACAGAAAGCAGATGGATTATACCTTTCTGGCTGTCTTCTTTCTCGAACTGATCTTCTCACAGCCGGAGTTTGTGGCCCTTCATCTTTTGATTCCTCCTCTGCTACAGAGTCTGATTCTTCCTCTTTTAGTTCAAACTCTATCTTCATAGGTTCCTTTGGTTGGACTTCATGCTGGATAACATCTTTCACCTCTCTGAACACCACATCTCGACTGTACACAACCTTCCGTGTGACTGGGTTCCAAAGCTTATAACCCTTTAAACCATCCTTATACCCAATAAAGATGCACTTTTCAGATTTACTATCCACCTTGGTTTGTTTCTCCTTTGGAACATGTACATATGCATCACATTTAAATACCCTCAGATGTGAAAGAGAGGGTTTCTTCCCAGTCCATACTTCTTGTGGAGTCTTATCCTTCGATGCTGATGAAGGTGACCTATTGACCAGGTAACATGCAGTATCCACCACCTCTACCCATAATTCCTGTCCTAATCTGGCACCAGTGAACATGCTTCTTTCCCTTTCCATCAACGTCTTGTTCATTCTTTCTGCGACTCCATTTTGCTAAGGTGTGTATGGAGTAGTCTTCTACCGTGCTATACCACACTTCTTACAAAATTCTTCAAATTCCTTGCTGCAAAATTCTCCACCATTATCTCTCCTCAACACCTTTATCTTCTTCTCTGTCTGATTTTCCACCAGAGCCTTAAATTCTTTAAACCTATCAAAGACTTCAAATTTCGTCTTAAGGAAATATATCCATGTATTCCTTGAGAAGTCATCTGTAAATGATACATAGTACACAGACTTACACAGTGATGGAACCTTCATAGGTCCAAACACATCACTGTGCACAAGCTCTAATATTTATCTCGTCCTCTTACCACTAGAGGGGAAACTCACCCAATTGTGCTTCCCATATACACAATTTTCACAGAAATCAAAATCCAGAGAGCTATTAATCATACCTTCTGCCATACCTTTACCATGAAGTATTTGAAGGCCCTTCTCTCCAATATGTCCAAGCCTTTGATGCCACAACATGGTCTTCTCTCTAGAGACCACTAGATTTTCTGCTCCATTTTCAGGAACCGTAGAACTATTGCACCCGTCAACAACAGTGCTACCTGGCAGCTTGTACAGAGTTCCAATCCGAACTCCCCGCATCAATACCAGTGCTCTCTGAACCATCTTGCAGGTATCCTTCTTGAACACTATCTTTACACCTGCATTATCCAACTTGCTTATAAAAATCAGATTTTTGGCCAATGCGAGTATATGCAGAACACCCAGAAGGGTTCTAACCCTTCCACCTTTCAACTTCAACTTTACTTTTCCACGACCAATGATTCTAGCCTTCCTATCATCTCCTAATAAGACATCACCACTATCATATTTCTCATACTCACAGAACCATTCTCTATGGGGAGTGAAGTGAAAGGATGCACCTGAGTCAATTAACCATGCCTCATGATCTACATGTGTACTTGAAGAAGCCAAGTACACATCCCCACCTTCATATGAGGTAGTTTTCGCCTCTGCAGAAGGAGCATTGTCAAATCCCTTTCCTTTATCAGGAGCTTTAGATTTACAATCCCTTCTGAGGTGCCCTTCCTTTCCGCATTTCCAGCTTACCACCTTTACAAGTTTTCCTGGAGATTTAGATCTCCCACTCGATGACTTACTCTTGTTTCTATTCTAGGACCATCCTCGTACATACAAGGCATCACCATTCTAGCTCTCCATATTTTTCCGTCTCATCTACTCCGTTAGCAAGGCTGAGACTATTTCATCAAACTACAAAGCAGTTGCATTGCTACCTATTGCAATAACCAGACTATCCCACAAATCTGGTAGAGAACATAACAAACTGATGCATTTATCTTCATCTAAAATTTTAATATCAATATATGATAACTGACTTAACACAGTATTAAATGCATTCAGATGCTCTATCACCAAGTCTCCATCATTCATCCTCAGGTTATACAACTTTTTCCGCAGAAACAATTTATTCACCAAAGACTTAAATTGGTACAAAGCCCCTAACTTGTCCCACAAAGGCTTCGTCATAGCTTCCCCTGATACATTCAACAATACTGAATCTGACACACATAATCATATTGTGCTCTTTGCCTTCTGATCCAACTTCTTCCATTCTTCACCAGTCACTCCCGTTGGTTTAGTACCTGGATATACCACGATCCACTGATCTTTATCCACCAACAGATCCTCCATCTTGAGTTTCCACAACTCAAAACTCTGACCATTGAACTTCTCAATCTCTATCTTCCCGCTGCTCGCCATCTTCTTTCACCACCAGAATCGATCTCGCAGATCTTCCACTGAAGATGGTCTACAACAGGCCTGAGCGAAACGCCTTAGCAACAAATGCGTCCCCTTGAAGCCAAAATAGCTCTAATACCAAATGTAATTTTTAACCCCGTACGAAAATTACCTACAAACGAATTCTAAATCACAGGAAAAAATAAAAATGTGAGAGCATAACACATAAAACACATATACATAGAGATTTCCCACTGGATCCCAAAATCGGGACTACCAACTTGATTTTTCATTATTTTCTTTTCAATGTTATAATACATATTTATACATGTCGAATCATCCAATACCATGGACCGAAAACCATCGCGTCCAAAACCATGGACCGAAAACCATCGCGTCCAAAAAAACATGTGCGAAAATCATGCACAAAACCATAGGTGGGTCCACCCAACCTAACATAGGGTCCAAAACCAAAATTTTCCGGGGCACTAGACCCCATAAAGTGGGCTTATGGTTACCCCTCAAATCCCCTGTTAACTATGTGGAAAGAATATAACATAACCCAACATCCTGCATAGCCTTGTGAATGCTCCGTCATGGGGTATTTGTGGTGTGTGTCACTCTTTCTACTGCCGCGTTGGGTCCTGATTTTTTTATCCTTAGTTTTGGTTGTGCCTGCCCAACATGCGACTACACCCATCAACATAGGTGGGTGCATAAACTGCTTTGCCCTAGCTTCTCGGCTCATGTTTGACACTGGGTATTTGCAAACTACAAGTGCATCCTTCTTCTGCATTCCCGCCATCTCCCAATATTCTTCTTGTGCTTCTGCCACCATCATGCGGGTGCCACGTGTAATAATCCATTGCATTGTATCATTGTTGTTTCGGTACTGACCTTCCAATTTCATCTTAGAGTTCATCCACACCTTTGTCCCCATCATATGTTGGTAGTTCCCTGGCTTCGTTCGTCACATACCACAGTGATCTAATCATCATGTTGCAATTTGGTGTTGATACTTCATGCAATCAATTCTGCCAATGTTCTATTTCTTCATCAGAATTCGAACTACAGGAACTGTCACGCTCCCATGAGATTCTCCCATCATCAGTCAGGTTTACCCTATCCTAGTCTTGCACTATTATCTGGTAAATGTAGTCCAGCTCAACGTCGATGTCATCTTTGTGCATAGGTTCAATGTGGCACACTCCTTCCGCTGGATCCAGCGAAACTACTACGCATAAAGAATTTTTCTTGAAAGTCATTTTTTGCTTCTTCAGGTTGATGACTCCATTCATATCTGTAGCCCAATCTATCCATAATAACGTAGGGTAAGGGTTACTGTCATCCACAATCTCTATTACCTCAAAGTCCATCTGCGTGCTTGCACCTTCAATATCCATGGTTACACCTTGCAGTCTTCCCATGGGCATGATCTTTTGTTGGTTCACCATCCATAATTGAATAGGAGACCATTGTAACACAGGCCAGCCCATTCGCTGCCAAGTCTGTTTTGGTAATAGGTTCGCGTTCGAACCTAGGTGGAGGACTACTTCATCCATCTCTTATTCACCAATTTGCACCATCAACTGCATTTCCCTCCCAGTACGCAAAGCATGCTTCCCCATCTTCTGAACTACGTGTGGTTCCCCTGATCCTTCATACCTAGTGATCAGTTCTTAGAGTCCTTTAACTACCTTATTGTCTCATAGCAGCTTCATGCATGTCTCTAAAAAGGTAGTAAGCATAGACGAATCCATTCCTGGTTCTAGTTGATCCTTACTACCTGAAGTAGAGGCTTCTTTGAAGCTCTTGTTAGCTTCCATAACCATTTCCTTTGTGCATTCCATGTCAAGCTTAGATTCCTTCGTAGGGGCCTTGCGAACCCATCTATCATCCTTGGGTTTTTTACCCTTATCTTCCCCTATATTTGCACCACTTCTAAGCGCCATATTCATGTTGGGGTCTTTTTCGCATGCTTCCAACCTCATCATTTGGATATTTTGAGTTGAAGTAGGTTGTAGTACCACTTTCTCGTGCATCTGTGCAATCAATGTTAGACAATCTACTGCTTCATGATCAAACTAATAACAATACAGATAACATATTCTAGTAGGATTTGTACAGTCACATGTGTAGTACCCGAGTCCTCCGCAATTGTAGCAGATTAACTATCTATGACCTCATCCTGGTCCCATTCCTCCTCGTCCTTGAAATCCCCTTATGCGATTACTACAACTAGATTGAGGCCTCATACTTTTGTCTACATTCGATAAGCTTGGGTCCTCTCCATCATTAACTCATAGCTCTGACATGTCCACTCATTGTGACCCATTGACCTACAAAAATTATATTACAGTTGTTGCGGAGTCTTGTTATACTTCTACAATAAGTGACAGTTGTCTATTGTGCATTTTCCTCCCACCTAAAAAATCATGCACTAGAGTGTGGCGAGTGCACCCTGCTTGTGCCTCTAGTCTCAATGGCATCGGTTCGCCTCTCGCCAAATAGTTCATGAATACAGGATAGTGATCCTTGTCCTGACCCTGACATTTACATTTATACACCACACTTCTTCGCGTGCCTCTTACCAGGGTGCCCTATCTTGCTTCAAGCTTTGCATCTCTAAGCATAGATTTTGTATTTGCACATGAATTTGTTGGACTCCCAACGCTAGATCCTGTATTGGTGTTTCGTGTAGCCTCATCGCCATTTCCAATGCCTCTGCCTAGGTTGAGATCTTCTTTTGTAATAGTGTCATCCTCAAGTGTGGTGTCAACGATGCCACAAACCACGTGCAGTGCTGTGCATTTGTCAGTGTCATATTAGCCTCGCAAACGGTAGTTTCCACCCTCTAATGTAGATCCTAGGGGGTTTAACCTGGAAGCATCGTGATCTCCTTGAATCCGATGATCGACTGCATCTCCAATTTCGGTCGGATAAATTATTTGTTCAATGAAATCTGAATCTCTACTATTTGGCATTTGGGCGATCATTCAAGTGCTTGATATACCAAGTTAGTGCACGATCCTACAGTGCACTTACCAATGTGGCCTTCCTAATGTTATCATCTGTAACCCTGTGCACTTCCCACACTGCTTACTACAAACCAAAACTAATCTAGGTATTTGTTTCCTACTCCTTTGAATACAATAAACTTGATCACGCTTTCCATGCTAAACTACTAGTTTGGTGGAGGCAAAGTGGGTTAAGTTGAAGGTGAAGAAAATGATGGGAGTGGTGGTATTAGTGGAGATAACAACTACAGAATTCGTTGCCCAATGAAACTGACCACACTTCTCAGAGAAATCCAAGTGTGCTCTTCCTCACTTGCTCGCAGTGGTGAAATTAAAGGATTGTTTCCTAACCCTTTGATCCCTTTTTAGACCCTTCCTCTTTGCATCGTCCTACTCATTAATTTATGCACATCACCTGTTTTTCACATAACAACACCTTAATCCATGTATTCAAAGACTTGATGTACTTACCTCATGGTCCTTTGAGAAAATGTCTTTTTGCTTTGCTATAGTTGACAAACATGTCTATCACAAATTCAATGATAAATGCTCCTATTATCCAATCTAACCAATGATCTGTGGCCCGCATGATCTTATCTTCAGATTCCTCTAGCCTATGCACCAACTCCGGAGTTGACACTATCGGTTGATCAAGCTTGCACCTTCCGCGACTGTCTACTAGCCTCGCGATCCAATTGTATAGTTTCGAAGAGAAGGTCACGAAGAAGACCTTGTGGATTTCTGTATATATGAAGCGATCCAACTACCTCTTCTCAGATATCTACAGAGTATTATTTTCTTGTATTATGAACTTGTGCAACTCCTGATCCAACCAATCTTAAATTTCTTTCTACATAGGGTTCCAGTGTTCTGACATCAGATATCCCTTAGGTAGATCCTATTCTTGGTAACGAAACCATTTTTTGGCTTATTGGGGCCTAACCCAGGTTCATAAATGTTTGGCCAAACAAATCTCGCAACTACTGGCCCTTTCAGCAACAGTCCATGGAGCGCCGACTGAGGTCTCACCCGAGGTAGTATGGGGGAGTGCTGGAACTAGGTTTCTGCAACCTAGGGATGTCTTTATGAGGTCTAGACAATCACGAACTAATCCTACATGATGTGCTACTTCCATGCAACCGTCTATTCATAGTATCTACACTTGCACGATTTGGAAGATGAGTGCAAGTGCAATTTACCCTTTTTGTGCTTAATATTATCATACATCTTAAATTACTTAAGTCAGCGCAATGTTTCAGTTACCAATTATCACAACAGTCATACACGCAATCATAAACCATAAACAAATTCATAAACAAGAATCTAGAATAGATACAGGATATTCCAAAACCAACTTATCTTTATTAATGCCTTTATCCAGTTACAATCCACTTCCTGCGTTGCACACACAGCTGCAGGGGTCCACACACATAGCTACAGACTCCACCTAGCGTCTGCGCACTCAGTTGCAAAGCCTCTATCCCCTACTACAACCATCGACTTAGGCTTATAGACTCAAAGCAACTGCCGCTGTCAACAACCCATGCACTATAGATCTTCTTCAATGGTTTTCTAAAAATTGTCTTTTACACCTAGAGCCTTGTTTTATTTATACATTATCATGGTCTGCAGACAAAGGGTAGGCCGACTCACTTTCTATTATTTTACCTTATTTTTGGGCAGACTACCATTTGACTTGAATCATTACAACTCATGCTCCGTGCACTTTGTGGAGCCTTTACAACACCAATATCCCCATAATTGTGGGATTTAAGCCCAAAACCCGTTACGTGGGGGACCTACTGCCCAACAATATGTATGATGTCCAGTAGAATAGTCGATAGGGATGCTGACAACATTAACAACATGTGTAACACATTAACAACAAGATTCATATAATTGCATACAAATCAGTTCATGTAAAAGTACGTAAGTTAAATGACTTATATCATTAAGGCAACCAGAGCATTCCAACTACAATAACAACATATGCATGAAAATGTGTTGGCTTTTTTACATAAAGAAGTGTAAGTCACAATCATACAATACACAATGTAAACCTACTAGCCCCATCAGTGGAACGTTATAGCCACATCAGCGTACTCCTCCAAAGAGATGTACTAGTGCCCTGCAGTGGAGAAGCCAAGGTGCATTACAATACTATCCAAACCTTCTTCAAGATAGTCTTAGTAGAACCTTGGATGACCAAAAGCCCATACAATAAGTTATGAGGGACTATTGATAGAAAAGGGTGGGGTGTCCCTTGACATTCCCCTTTTTGAGAGTTCATCTACCCTCATGACTCTTCACCTACTCTATGATTGTTACATTCAACTACTAACGCTCGACTTACACTTGAAATGACTCAACATTACAATGCACATGTACTCATGTGAGAGAACATGGCTTGAGAAACCCTTGCAAGACATCACTAACACTCGGTCCATTGTCATGAGACCAACTCTGACATGTTTGTGATGGTGAAGGTGGTGAACTGATGTTAAGCTTGGTTATCTAATGATGTGCATGCACCTCATCGTGACATCTTGTTGAAGTGAACTCTTGCCTCCATTGCAACTGGTGCATTGGTTTTGCCCCTTCATCCAACTCATCTAATAACATGTGCATGGTCTTCTTAGGTATGGCTAAACTAACAACATACTAATCCATGGCATCCATGCTGATCTTCAAGTGCCAAATTGTGGTCATGCACATCAACTTTCCGAAGTACATGTTCAGTCCCAGTTGGACTTGCTTCTTGTCTTCACATTGCTGAGTGCATTGAATTGGTTGGATTGCATGTGTGTGTCCAATGACATGCATGTCGTTGGATCCCTTGCATGAGATCAACAACACTGCTCACCATGTTTGTTCTATGTCAGCTATTGGGATGGATCCTTAAATTGTACTGATGCAGTTTCATCTCCGAGTTCATGTTGCACCCACTTCTATTCCTGTTACTACTCCAACTCATTGGACTATCTATGTAGATTCATGTTCTTCCTGAGTTGTTGCTTCAACACATGCAGTTCTTCTTTGTTATGCCTTTTGTTTTTGTATGATCTTCATGTCCTGTCATCACTTCATAGCATAATTCTCCAAAGTTGCTTTCATTATCAATGGATCCCATTGATCTTGCAACTTTTCTCTGCCTATATGTTGTCAACAACCTTCTTCTTGCATTCATTGAATTCGGTATGCTACCTTCAACTCTTGTTCATGATGTTGTTCATTGTGATGTTATTGCTTTATTTCCTTGTCCATGAACAACTAGATGTATTCATGAGTAGCTAATTCCATGGACACTTGATCGACTGCATCCCCAAGTGTTCTCTAAACAGTGTCTTCATCTCCTCTCTCTTGGAAACCATTGTACATGTACTCCTGAGAGGTAAATGAACACCTATGATACCTGGAGACATGGCAACACTCATAGCAAGAAATATGTTAGTTGAAAACAAAAATGAACATTAGAAATGACTTGCAACATACTTGGGTGAATGGTCATGAAGGTTGCGCAATTTCAGACAAGAGGTCTCGAGACCGACTACCAAGACCATGTAAGGGATAGTCTGGGCTATTGAGAGACTGGCTAACTGCTAGAACTACGCAATGCATAGTCCAGTTGGGTAGTCAGATGCTGGAATTGCGCAATGCATGATTCTAGCTGGGAAAGGCTACTGGCCCAGGGAAAAATTTGTGCAAATAGTGGGCCAAGTAGCCACTGACCTCTAGAAATGTGCAATTCAGTCTATGAGGCCAGTGTTGGGATCGAATATAAAAATATGGAGAGGAAGGTGAGCCTTCCTTCTCCATATTGTGTAATGCAGCCTTGGTGAAGGGAGAGACTAGGCCAAGGTTGGCCCAACTCACCGATAGGCAACTGAAAGCAGGTAAGTCGACGAAATGCATGTCAACACTAAGTGATAGCAGAAGTGATAATTAGTGCATGAAAAACATGAATAGAAGATTGAGAAAACAAATCAACATGCATGTGGGTGAGGATGTTCACTAGTTGGTTGAACATTTGATCCGAATCGGATACATAAATGATTATCATAGAACCGTGACTAAAATAGGTCGAAAAAATCTTTGAAGAATCTAAATAGCAGACGAAAAGACCCTGAACTAGTGGCCACGGCAGCCGGCGTGGAACGACGAGGACCTCGGTCAAAGCGCACTGACGGAGGCCCATGGAGACTGCACAGGAGGTCAAAATAGCACCTGGGAGCCCCGGATCAGGAAAAGGAGCTGGTTTTCGATGCGCGTTATGTGTTACACTGGGAAAACAGGGCTAAAATGGTAGATCTTAAGCACTTGGTCACATTGGGAGTGAGGGGACCATGGGCAGAAAAAGGTAAAAAGCACCAACGTATGACGGTGGGACCCACGGCCTAGAAAATGGTGGTTTGATCAGGATGCCCTTGAACAGTAAGCGGTTTTGGAGGAAGCGGAGTGATCACAATCAGAAATAGACACGTGGCAGTAGGGGACAGATAAAAACCACCGCGATCTCGTGCTAACGATCGAGCAAGTCAACCGCATTCAACGTGCGAATGACGTTGGATCTGGAGGAGCCTAGACTGGATGGCTGAGATTGCACCCAATAGACAGAGCAGAATTAATAGGGGATTAAACTACAATTTAAGAGGATTTGGAATCCATTGACCACCATGGTGGAGAAAGCAACGAATCGATAAGCGGGTTGGCGCAGTTCCAATGGAGACACGTGGCTACTTCTTAAGCATTACGCTGACACCGAATAGGGAATTCCAAGCACACAGGCGACAGGAAAATCGACACAGGAAGGAGAGGAAACGAATAGGCACAGAGGTCAAATGGCTAAAGCCATGAGTAGGGACAGTAAACAGGAGATCAGAAGAGAGATTTAGATCGAAGAGTCCAAGCGACCAAGTGAGATAGTGAATAGTGAACCCTGAGAAGAGGACTGAGAACAAAGATCTGAAAAGCCAAGTAGAGGAGACAGAGGGCCGAGCTGACCACAGGTAGGATCAAGCACCAAAGAGCTTGAAGAATCAAGCCTTCCCATAGAGGAATCTCTCCGGATTGAGCATCACAGTTGGCTCTTTCCACTGTAGACCGAGAGTCGCAGAGCTGGTAGGAAGAATAAGAGTCTGTGTACTCCAAGTGGCTTGGGGAATCGAAGAACCACCCTGCCAAGAAAAATATGCTACAGGAGAACTCATATTAAGTCCTTGCATTTGTAATTCTCTGCTTAAAGACACAATAAAACAAGGCCACCACTGAAGTTGGACCAGAGATGTAGCCCTGGAGAATAGGGTGAACTCCTTATTAAAAACTATGTGTCTTTATATTTCTTACTGTATTTCTCTGTTGTCTTTCCATTTCAAATGTCTGTGTATTAGCAGTCTGATCGATCTGTTGTTTCAATTACATAGAACACACACCAGCACATGAGTCTATAATACCTTTGTCTGTTAAATCTTCAACTGAGGTCACTCATAGGGTGATTATCTGATCAAGTGGTACCAGAGCTCTAGGCTGTAAGGTTAGACAAACTTGTGTTGGTTTAGCTGTGAATGATTACTAGATCAAAGCTCAAATTAGGAGAAGGAGAGTTGGTGGAAATTAATCCTGAAAATGGGAGAGTGTATTCTCAGAAGACAATGTCAAAAGAAGGTTCTACAGGGCCAAACACCCAATTCATAGAAAGTTTCATAGCTATGAAGTCTATGGTACAAGAAATGTATAGGCAATTTAGAAATCATAAGGATGAAGATTCATCAGGCTCTAAACAAGATAAGGAAGAGGATGAATCTCATTCTCATGACCACTCAAAAGGAAAGGGAAAAGAAGAAAGATTTTCTACACCTCCTAGTAGCCCTATGCATAATAAGAAAGCATCTTTGATTAAGTTAGATGTTAAATTTGATTTTCCTATATATGATGGAGAGTTGAATGCTGAAAAATTGGACAATTGGATTAGACAAATTGAAGTGTATTGCAGGGTACAGAACATAGACTGAGACAAGAGTAATATTTACCTGGCAATCCTACACCTAGGAGGCACTGCCTTGGTTTGGTGGGAAGGCAGAACCCAAGATGATATGAAGAAGCATGGTAAGGCCATCTCTGTCTGGAGTGGCTTTGTCTATGCCATCAGAAAGTAGTTCTATCCATTTGCCTACATGAAACAAGCCATGATGAGTTGGAAAACTCCTCGGCAGTTGAAAGGGAAAAGGTTACAAGGGTATACTCAAGAATTCAGAAAGAGAGCATTGATGTTGGCCACCTCATAGACTCACCAGAAACTCTTTTTAACTACATTGGTCGTCTACACAACTACATGAGGCATACCATCCTCATGTTTAATCCCACTAGTATAGATAAGGTATCTGTACAAGCTACTCATCTAGAAGCTAGAGGAAAGAATTGAAATCCAGAAGTTGGGGGACCATGTCAACCCACTATAAGCAAGAGCAAGGAGAAAAGAAAGCAGAAGTGGAAAGAAAGGAAGGCTAATACTGCACAAAAAGGCAAAGCTTCATGCACTCACTATAAAAAGGAGGGGCATGATGATGAGCATTATTCAATTCTGCATCTAGAGCTGAGACTTAAGATGTCCGAGGGCAAGAAGAAGAAGATTGTTGCAGCTATTCAGAAAGATTTGGGGTCAGACTCGGGAGATGAAACAATCATTGCAACCACATGTATAAAAGGTAAGAATTCTGAGGCATCTGCTAGTATTTTTTCTCAATTTGTTATTGATGAAGAACATGACAGAAAAGGGCATGAGCTTTTCCATATTGGAGTTGTTTCCAAGAATCAAAAGATTGATACTTTGTTTGATAGTGGCTCACAAGTAAATCTAATTTATGAAGAAATTGTAAAGAAATTGGGATTAACAACTACACCTCATAAGAAACCATACCCATTAGGATGGTTGAATGATAAAGAACAACTACAAGTGACTAGACAGTGCAAACTCAAGTTTTCTTTTGGGTCAGCATTTGTAGATGAGGTTGAGTTAGAAGTAATTCCATTGGATATATGTGGAATTGTTTTAGGAAGTCCTTACTTGTATGATAGAAAAGTTATTTTCTATAGAGATGAGAACAAGTATCTACTTGCTAAATATGTAATTGAACACTTTGTAAGAGCTCATAAGCTCAAGAATAATTATACTCTCATAAACTCAGGACAGATGAAAATAATGATAAATTCATGCAAACAGTTCTTACTAAAGGTTGTAAAGGAAAGGAAAAATGATAAAACCAATGTATTTGAGGGCTGTAATTCTCATCAGCAACCCGATATAGAAAAGTTTGTTTCAAAGTATGATGTCTTGTTTCAAGAGCCCCAAGGTCTGCCACCCAAAAAGGGAATAGTACATGATATTATTTTGTAGCAAGATGTTCCTTTGCCTAACATTGGGATGTACAGGTTATCTACTTAGAGAATGTTGAAATCAAGAAGCAGGTGCATGAGTTGCTCGAGAAAGGGTTTATCAGGCCTAGCACATCACCATGTGGGTCACCAATCGTTTTCGTGAGAAAGAAAGATGGCTCATGGAGAATGTGCATTGATTACCGAGCACTGAATAAGATAACAATAAAAAACCATTATCCCCTTCCTCGCATAGATGATCTTTTAGATCAATTGAAAGAAGTTGTTTATTTCACCAAGATGGATTTGCATAATGGATACCATTAGGTCAGAGTTGCAAAGCAAGATGCATGGAAGACTACTTTCAAAACAAAGTAGGGATTGTATGAATGACTGGTAATGCCTTTTGGCTTGACCAATGCCCTTGCTACTTTCATGAGATTAATGAATGATGTACTCAGACCTTTTCTTGATGATATTGTTATTGTGTATCTGGATGACATTATGATTTTCAGTAAAACGTGGGAAGAACATTTAAAGCATGTTAAGCAGACATTAGATGTTTCGAAAAGAGAAAAAAATTATGTTAAACTCTCTAAATGCGAATGTGGCAAAACCTCTCTAAATTATTTGGGTCATATAGTTGGGGGAGGTGAATTGAAAATAGATCCCTCTAAAGTGGTAGTCATTATAAACTGGCCTAAACCGAACTCTGCTACAGAAGTAAGAATCTTCTTAGGAGAAACACAATATTGGAGGAAATTCATTTCAAATTTTTCCTCAATTGCAGCTCCCTTACATGCTTTGACATGATTGAACAAGGTGTTTCAGTGGGGAGGCAAACAGCAGAAAGCCTTCGACACCTTGAAATAAAAAAATAGTACAACACCTGTACTAGCACTGCCAGATCTACAAAGACCATTTGAGACCAAATGGATGCCAGTGACTATGCCATGGGAGCAGTGTTGACACAACACGGTAAACCCATATGTTATCATTCTGAGACTTTTAATCCTGCAGTGGTTAACTATCCTACCTATGATAAACAATTGTATGCGTTAGTTCAGAGTGTGAAAAAGTGTAAACATTACTTAATCAACAAAGAGACAATAATACACACTGATCATCAGCCACTTCAATACCTACACTCCCAAACTAAGCTGCAACAATCAAGACATTACAGATGGATGGGTTTTCTACAACAGTTTCATTTAATCATCAAATATAAAAATGGCATACATGACAAAGTTGCAGATATGTTATCTAGACCCATTATAAATGCATCTACCATACTTAAGCATAATTTTGTGCTGCATGAAAGCTACATAGAATAGTATGCTCAGGACATGGAATTTAAAGATGTTTATGCAACTTTGATTCAAGGAAAAAGTGTGGAAGAATTGGACTATCATGTGAAGGACCGACTCTTATATCATTGTGGGAAACTTTGCATTCCACAAACTAAAAGAGTAAAGATAATTAGGGAAGCACACACTTCTCTGATATCAAGTCATTTTGGGGTAAGTAAAATAGTTGCACAGCTGCAAAGGTTCTACTATTGGCCGCGAATGAGTGAGACGGTTTCTAGATATGTAAAGGGGTGTGCTATGTGTGCTAAAAGCAAGCCCAATAACAGAAAACTAGGCTTATACACTCCCTTGTCAATTCCTTCTCACCCTTGGGAAGGTATTTCCATGGATTTCATGCGAGGACTGCCTAAATCTAGGAAAGGTCATGACTATCTATATCTTGTTGTGGATAGGTTCAGCAAAATGTGTATTTTGATACCCTGTAGTAAACAGATTACAGCTGAACAAACTACAAATTTATTCTTTGAACATGTATGGGTTCATTTTGGATTACCCACTTCTATTATATCTGATCAAGACACTCGATTTGTTGGGAAGTTTTGGTCAAGTCTGTGGGAACTAATGGACACCAAATTAGAGAAAAGCATAGGTTTTCATCCACAAATAGATGGCCAGATAGAATTAGTTAACAAGACAGTGATTCAGTTACTAAGAGGATATTGCAACAAACATCCTAAGCTTTGGGATGAGCATTTGTGTTATGTGCAGCATGCTTACAATAGAGCCAAACACTCTTCTACACAGACATCTCCTTTTGAGACCTGTTTTGGTTTCATACCAAGGTCTCCTTTTGATTTTGTCTTTGGTAAAGATACCATGGTCGATAGACACAGTGATGTTGACAAGGCAACTAGGTTCATCGAACAGATCCAAGAAATCCACCAGGCAGTACAGGAACAGCTGGAAAGGAGCCAGGCCAAGTACAAGGCTAGGCATGATAAGCATCAGATGGGGCATAGTTTTCAAGTTGGAGACCAAGTCTGGCTATACATCAGCAAGGACAGGATGCAAGGTGAAGGTAAAAAGCTAAAACCTATCAGGTATGGACCCTTCAAGATACTTGAGAGGATTGGTGAGAATGTTTTTCACCTTGATCTGCTAGCTTACATGCACATCTACTCAATCTTGAACGCAGATTGCTTGAGATTGTTTGAACCTTCAATGATTGAGGACCCTGAAGAGCAGACTCAATTGCCTTCTGTTGACGACCTACAACCGAAATATCTTAATGAGTTATAGGAAGATACAGTGATGGGAAGGAAGGTAAGGATGATGTGCAGTGGACAGGTAGAATACCTCAAAATTGGGCTTAAATGTTTGAAGCCGAGAAGTGCGAAGTGGATTGAGATTGGCCAAGTGAGACAACAGTTTCCTCACTTAGTCAATGCTTGAAGAAAACCAACTTTTGCTGGTGCAAAAGCTTTTCAGTTGGGAGGCCGTGATCCAAATCGGATCCATAAATGACTATCATAAAACCATGACTAAAAAAGTTCAAACAAATCCTTGAAGAATCCAAATAGTAGACGAAAACACCTAGAACCAATGGCTATGGTAGCCGGCGTGGAACGACAAGGACCTCGGTCAAAGCGCGCTGACAGAGGCCCATGGAGACTGTAAAGGAGGTCAAAATAGCCCCTAGGAGCCCCAGATTGGGAAAAGGAGCTGGTTTAAATAGGGCCGAAATGGTAGAGCTTATGTGCTTGGTCACGTTGTGAGCTAGGGGACCACGGGCAGAAAAAGGTAGAAAGCATCGACGTACGACGGTGGGACCCATGGCCTAGAAACCGGTGGTTTGATGAGGATGCCCTTGAATGGTAAGCAATTTTGGAGGAAGCGGAGTGATCAGAATCAGTGATCAACGCGTAGCAGCAAAGGAGAGAGAAAAACCACCGCAATCGCGTGCTAATGGTCGAGCAAGTCAACCACGTTCGACGTGCGAATGACATTGGATCTGGAGGAGCCCAGATCGGATGACTGAGATTGCGCCCGATAGATAAAGTGGAATTGACAGGGGATTAAGACATGATTTAAGAGGATTTGGAATCCGTTGACCGCTACAGTGGAGAAATAAATGAATCGACAAGTGGGTTGGCACAGTTCCGATGGAGACACGTGGCTACTTCCTGAGCATTATGCTGACGTTGAACAGGGAATTCCAAGCACACAGGCGATAGGAAAATTGACACAGGAAGGAGAGGAAACGGATCACGAAGGTTGAATGGCTAAAGCCATGAGCAGAGACAATAAACGGGAGATTAGAAGAGAGATTCAGATCGAAGAGTCCAAGCGACCAAGAGAGATAGTGAACATGGAACTCTGAGACAAGGACTAAGCACAGAGAACAGAAAAGCCAAGCAGAGGAGACAGAGGGCCGAGCTGACCACAGGCGGCATCGAGCACTAAAGAGCTTGAAGAATCAAGCCTTCCCATAGAGGAATATATTCAGATTGAGCATCACAGTTGGCTCTTTCCACTGTAGACTGAGAGTCGCAGAGCTGGTAGGAAGAATAAGAGTATGTGTACTCCAAGTGGCTTGGGGAATCCAAGAACCACCCTGCCAAGCAAAATCTGCTACATGAGAACTCATATTGGGTCCCTGCATTTGTAATTCTCTGCTTAAAGACACAATAAAAGAAGGCAACCACTGAAGTTGGACCAGAGACCTAGCCCTTGAGAATAGGGTGAACTCCTTATTTAAAACTATGTGTGTCCTTGTATTTCTTACTGTATTTCTCTATTGTCTTTACATTTAAAATGTCTTTGTATTGGAAATCTGATTAATCCGTTGTTTCAATTACACAGAACACACACCAACACATGAGTCTGTAATACCTTTGTCTATTAAATCTTCAACTGAGGTCACTCATAGGGTGATTATCATATCAACATTCGTGAAAAATAGTTTTGTGCATGCAACAACAGTGGGATAGCAATGAAAACTAAAAAAGAGCTATAAAAAGCTAGCGTACATGTAAATGACAACAAGCATTCAAATAAATCAAGCAAATAGTACTCATACAAGCAAAAACCTAAAAAGTGGTAGAAATGTGACACAAGGCATGGGAAGCAGTCTTTCCCCAAAACAGCTAAGTTGAATGTGCCAACTACTCCTATATGTGATGTGGGATGTCAGAGCTGCAAGGTTGTTATGAGGAATGAGCTCTACATCATCCGAGTGATGAGTTTTGATAGAATCAAGGTTATGACACACATGGCACAAATCTAGGGGAAGGGACACTTGGTGGGAGGTTTCTGAATTGCTCCTTACATGTAACCTCCAATTGCTAAACATAGATCCCTGAAACAAGGGATGCCTTTGCATGTTTTTTATAGAAATATTTGGGCTCTGCAACCCCAATCTTATATGTCCATAAACCAAGGGCTTCTAAGTTCCTAAAAGTGTTGTTTCATACCCTAAAGGAACAAGGTCAGTTGATTACATCATCTCCCAGAAGTTCTCCATGAAAAATTGCTCAGAATTGGTCAAAACTGGACCATCTCACCTGCTCCGTGGTCAACGTGCAATGCATCTCACTTAATGCACATGGGTGGTGCAATGCATACTGAAAATCCCTTCTATGGGGTGCGATGGGCGAGTGTAGACAAATGGAAAAGATAGTTTGCAAGGTGGATGATCATGGAATCTTCCAGAAACTTCTCCTGTGACACTTGCCTCTCTAAATTTGCCCAGGGATGAGTAAGAGATCATGAAATCTCCAAGTAAAATTGAGAACTATTAGATAAATGACACTAATCAAAAACCCAGAAGCTGACTCACCCACCTGCAAACATGTATATATGGATCCCTCATCGTAGAGATCCAGAGTCTGGAATTTTGCATCTTGTAAGGAAGTGTTGTTGATTTCTTTGTGGAACATCATAGTTTCGGGTGATCTAAGCTTTTCATGAGGTGAAGAAGGGATTTCATGCTGGGAGGATGACACTGGATCAAATCAATGGGTTGTAATCCTCTCTTCTACTCTTTCTATATCTATCTGATTTTTCCTCCACATTCTTGTATGTTTGAGTTCATATATGCATTTGTGTGGTCAATATATATCTGGTCCTATATTGTTTATGATTATAGATCTCTATGCTTTGATGGTGCTATGCTACTTTGACTGTTCTTTGAAGTGGGACAAGCAAGGAAGGAGCAGCAAAGATCTATCAGAGGGGAGAGGAAACAAGCAAGGAGCCAAGCGAAAGACTGAGGTTGGTACTCTCTACTTCTCTCTCATGTACTTCTCATAAAGAAAAACGCAAGTAACTTTAGTTTGTTTGTTTCTAAGATAGCTATCCATCTTAGTGGGACTATAAGCTCTGCATGGACACTAGTTTTCCCGATAACAAAATGGCGACTCCACTGGGGAAAAATTGGGAAGAAAACTTGAAGAAACTTTATTGGTAGCAAGTCACTCTTGAACATGACACTTTCACTCCATCACCATGATTGAGTCAGGTTGAGTTATTCTGTTCACGGGTCATATTACCATTGGTCCACTGTACCATCCATTTTTGGGGTTAATGCTACCAATCCATTTCAGTGTTGTCAATATGTTCAAGAGAAGTCACTCAGAGAATTCACCAACCCAACTTCTGTCTCATCCACTACAATACCTTCACCATTAATTCTTTGATGAATACCACCCTAAACCTTGTATCATCAGATTGTTTTCACTTCCACAAAATCATTTTCTCTGTTTCGTGTCATAGATGTGGGATGCATTAAGGCCATTATACGACGGGTCACTTCTTGTTGACATCAGCTCATTATCCAAGAAGTTGACTTAGGAACAACCCTTTTAGTACCTTGAAGCTTCCATGCCTCAATGGCAAGTTTCTCACTTCTAGTGACAAGTTTACATCAATCGCCTTCGACTGAAATATTTTGCATGGTGTTTGATGCCAAGTCCCATTTTCACACCACATGAATTGTACTGCAGTTCCTTGGGGGTCATTATCATTATCGGTGATTCCTCTCGCGCTTGTTAACTGCTTACATCATTGGCTGGTAATCAGGCGATGTCTTTCCATGTTCGACTTCAGAACATCTCTTCACATGGATCGACTTGTACTTCGGGTGAATATTGAACAAGTTTGAAGACCTCGGATCTAGTTAAATCCACTCGGGCTACAATATATTCGAGAAAATAAAGACATCAAATGTACATCATAGTTGCACATATAATCATCCAAGCCAAAGGATGATGGCTCTACCAGAATCATCAGTCTACCATACAAACGGTTATCTGTCTTATGTACATGAAAATGAATTTATAAAAGCTAAGCATGGGAATGCCTACCTCAGCTAGATCATGAAAATATTATGAAGATAATGTATTGTATTGTATCATATTATAGATCACCTTCCAATGTGAAAAAACCTCGGATCCTCATGATAAAGCATTTCACCCGACATCAAAAGATTTACAACCTCATGCTTTAGAGGGAAACTATTATAGACATATTTGGGCACTGCAACCCCAATTTTATATGTCCATAAACCAAGGGCTTCTACATCCCTAAAAGTATTTTTTCATACCCTAAAGGAACAAGGTCAGCTAAATACATCATCTCCTAGAAGTTCTCCATGAAAAACTGCTTAGAACTGGTCAAAATTGGACCATCTCACCTACTCCATGGTCAAAGTGTGATGCATCTCACCTAATGCACATGGGGGTTGTGATGCATACTGAAAATCCCTTCTATGGGGTGAGATAGGCGAGAGTAGACAAATGGCAGAGACAGTTTTCAAGGTGGATGATCATGGAATCTTCTAGAAACTTCTCCTATGACACTTGCCTCTCTGAATTCGCCCAGGGATGAGGAAGAGATCATCAAATCTCCAAGTGGAATTGAGAACTATCAGAATAATAACACTAATCAAAAACCCAGATGCTACTCACCCACCTGGAAACATCTATATATGGAACCCTCATGGTAGAGATCCAGAGGCTGGAATTTTGCATCTTGTAAGGAAGTGTTGTTGGTTTCTTTGTGGAACATCATAGCGTTGGGTGACCTAAGCTTTTCATGAGGTGAAGAAGGGCTTTCATGCTGGGAGGATGACGTTGCATCAGATCAATGGGTTGTAATCCTCTCTTCTACTCTTTCTATCAATAAAGCTATTTGAGTTTTCCTCCACATTCTTGTATGTAAGAGTTGATATATGTATTTGTGTGGTCAATATATATCTGGTCCTATATTGTTTATGATGGTGCTATGCTGCTTTGACTATTCTTTGAAGCAAGTTAAGCAAGCAAGGAGTGGCAAAGATCTGTCAGAGGGGAGAGGAAACAAGCAAGGAGCCAGGTGAAACACTAAGGTTGGTACTCTCTACTTCTCTTTCATCTACTTCTCATAAAGGAAATGCAAGTAACTTAGTTTGTTTGTTTCTAAGATAGCTACCCGTCTTAGTGGAGCTAGAAGCTCTGCATGGACACTAGTTTTCCCGATAACAATTTTGCCTTAGGAGAACCAACCTATGCATGCAAGTCTATTTTTCTCAGTACTAGAGGGAATCGGTCAACTCTGCTACACATGCAAAAGACTTCTCGACTGCGGGCGAAAATGCGCCTTCCTCACTGTAAGCTGGGTTGACTGCCTAAGGGGATTGCACAATTTCTAGGCCTAGCAGCTGACTGCTGCCAAGATTTGTGCAAATCTTGCTTTGAACAACTTTTTGATGGGAAAAATTGCACAAATACTACTGGGAGGGTTGGCTGGCAGGATTGCATAATCCTAGAGATCACTAGGCTATCAGAAAGGATTGCAAAATTCCTAGAGGGAAAGGTTGGTTTCCCTCCACGAATGTGCAAATTTCAAGGGGAAGCTACTGAGCTTGCAGCTGGACCAAGTTTGGGTGAGTAGCTTGTGAAGGGAAAAGATCAAACTGTGATCATTAGGCTACCTTTGAGCAAGAAAGACACTGAAGCTTAAGGACTTGATAAAGTAAGGAAAGTTGTTGTGAAGGTTGGTAGGGAAGCTCCAAAATAGGCTAAGGAAAAAATGGGGAGGGTAGTTGTAGTCACTACAACACTTCACAACACACAGGTAGAACTCCAGATCTCTGAATTGACCTTGTTTGTGAAAAGTGAGTCTAACACATCCGGATGTATTGTTTAGTTTTCAGCTCATCTTGTTTTCACACTAACTTTATTGTAAGATGTAGCATCTGCCAAGCTCATCGTCGATTGACACACATTCCAAGCCAAGGAAACACAATTGTTTCAATTGGGTTTGAGGGGTATATAGGTGCACAAGTAGTATAGTCGTCAGAGTCTCACATTCATCTCTAGTGTTTCTCCACTGCCAGCAGGCCTGGAGAGTACCCTAGTGGAGTCACATAGGAACACAAGCATGGCTTCGCTACCAATGATCATGGTCAATACCCCGGTAGAGTTACTTTCATCACTAATCATGGTCAGTACCCCAGTAGAGTTACTTGCATCACCTCCCTATGCCAGAAGCCTTTCTCTTCTTTTGCTTTATTCATTTTTCATTTTGAATTTTTTTGTAGGTTTTAACCCTGTATGGAAATTACCTACATATGAATTCTAAAACACAAAAAATAAACAATGCGAGAGCATAACACATAAAACACATATACACAGAGATTTTCCCTGCATCCCAAAACTGGGACTACCAACTTGATTTTTCATTATATTCCTTTCAATATTACAATACATATTTATACATGTCAAAGCATCCAATACCATGGACTAAAAACCATCGCGTCTAAAACCATGGACCAAAAACTATAGGTAGGTTTGCCCAACCTAATATAGGGTCCAAAAAAAAAATTCTTGGGGTGCTTCTTTGGACCTCATAGAGGGGGGCTACCCGCCCCCCTCAAACCCCCTAGACAGGGGGGGCTACCACCAACCTGTGACCCCCCCGTTGCGTAATTGGCACAATAAATAGGGGGCTCTGCATAACACAACCCAACATTCTCCCACTTCTTATTTTCTTTCCACAGGGGGCCATAGGAGAGTTTAGTCACTTTTCTAGCCTTGAAATGCCCATTGTTTCTGTACACTAGGAGAACTTCTCAGAGCTCACAGATTTTGTCAATGCATCTGCAGTATTCGTCAAAGCATCCACCTTTACCATCAACACCTTTTTGCCTTCTATCATATGCCTCACAAAGTGATACTGAACATCAATGTGCTTTGTCTTTGAATGATAAGCAGAGTTATTTGCCAAGAAAATTGCACTTGGCTGTCACAGTCTATCCTTATAGCTCCCTATACTAACCCCATACTTGAACACAATATCTCAAAACAAACTGCATCCTTGTTTGCATGAGTGGCTGCCATGTATTCTACCTCTGTTTTTTATAGTGCCACTACAGATTATTTCTTACTCATCCAACTGACTGCACCTCCATATATGTTAAACACATACCCACTTGTAGATCTTCTGTAATCCAAATCTCCAGCCCAGTCTGCATCAAAAAAGCCACGGATATCCAAAACTTTGTCCAATCGTGGTCTTCCTTGGTAGCACAAACCATAATCACTAGTGCCATGCAAATACCTAAAAACCCGCTTCACTGTTATCTAATGCTCCTTCCCTGGTTTTGACATAAACCTGCTCAAGACTCCCACTGCATGTGCAATGTCTACTCTAGTACAGACCATTGCATACATCAAGCTACTGACTGCACTTGCATATGGAACATGGGACATATCCTCTTCCTCTTCTTATTTCTTGGGACACCGTTCAGCAGATAACTTTACACCTATAGGAATATGAACCTTCACTGATTTACTATCCTTCATGTTAAACCTCTGCAGTATTGTCTCGACATACTTCCTCTAGTTTAACCAAAGCTTCCTCTTTGCCCAATCTCTTTTAATTTCCATGTCCATGTAGTTTTTAACCCTGTACAGAAATTACCTGCATACAAATTCTAAATCACAGGAAAAAATAAAAATGCGAGAGCATAACACATAAAAGACATATACACAGATATTTCCCACTGGATCCCAAAACCGGGACTACCAGCTTGATTTTTCATTATTTTCCTTTCAATGTTACAATACATATTTATACATGCCAAAGCATCCAATACCATGCACCGAAAACCATCGCGTCCAAAAAACATGTGCGAAAAGCATGCACAAAACCATAGGTGGGTCTGCCATAAAGTGGGGTTACGAGTACCCCTCAGACCCCCTGTTAACTATGTGGAAAGAATATAACACAACCCAAAAATCTTCCACTTTTTGTTTTCTTTCCACAGGGGGCCACAGGAGAACTTAGTCATTTTTCCAACCCTGAAACACCCATTGTTTCTCTACACTAAGAGAACTTCTCAGAGCTAACAGATTTTGTCAATGCATCTGCAGTATTCTTCAAAGTGTCCACCTTTACCAGCAACACCTTTT
>APFE031574840.1:3986-15657 GCA_000404065.3 Pinus taeda | reverse complement strand
TCGGCATGTATAAATATGTATTGTAACATTGAAAGGAATATAATGAAAAATCAAGCTGGTAGTCTCGGTTTTGAGATCCAGTGGGAAATCTCTGTGTATATGTGTTTTCTGTGTTATGCTCTCGCATTTTTATTTTTCTTGTGATTTAGAATTCATATACAGGTAATTTCTGTACAGGGTTAAAACCTACACTGCAGTGTTCTGGGTTCAGAAGTGGTATCTGGTTACTATTATTGTTTTTTGGTTACAGCGTTATGAGAAGTGATTGGTTGATTCTACATTGGTTTGTACAAAGGAGATTGATTGATGCAGATATATTTGATGTTTGATTGATGTTATTCATGGACCCAGTCTGAAAATTTATGAAACGTGATCCCTGAAAGAAAGAGAAGGTTGCAGCCTTCTGTAGGTCAACACCTACGTACTAGTACATTAGCTAGTACAAAAGCTAAGTGGGTTGTAGCTCCCTTCCAGAAGAAGCTGGAGAACGAGAGAAGGTAGTAGCCTTCTGCAGGTAGTAGCCTGCGTACTGGTATAAGACTGCACCAGTATAGAAACATTGTAAAAAGAAGTTTCTAATTGAAAGAAGATAGAGACAAATTGCAGCAGGTGGTTTTAACCCACATTGGGTTTCCACCTTACATCTTGTGTTCTTTTGTGTGACTATCTGCTCTATTTTTCTGTTCCTGGTTACTATTTAAATGGTTCTAACGCACAGATTAAGGATCAACATCTGAAGAATAAATTAAATTATAAGTCTGCAAGTTATACGCGAGTTTCATTAACCAGAGTTGCATATACACGCTATTTTCACTAACTAAAGTTGCATATACAAATATTTGTATGAATTGAAAAAGAATTTAATAATACTGATTCACCCCCCCTCTCAGTATTATTTCCAACAAGGGTGAACTCCTTATTAAATTTTGTTGTGTTTTTCATTTTGCTTGTTGCGTGTATCTTATTGTTTTCCTGTGTCTATGTATTTTGCAATCTTATCGATTTGTTGCCTAAGATAACATAGACACACACACCAACACGAGTCTGTAATACCTTCATTAATTGATTAGTTAAGATCACTCACAAGTGATTTTCAGATCAAGTGGTATCAAAGCACATAGGTTGCTAAGGTTAGATAAGCTTGTGCTGGATTTAGCTGTTGAATGCTAATTAGATCAAAGCTCAAATTAGGAAAAAGAGAGTTGGTCGCAACAAATCCTGAAATTGGGAGAGTCTATCCTCAAAAAACAATGTCATAGGAAGGTTCTGTGGGGCTAGACCCTCAATTTATAGATAGTTTCCTAGCCATAAGGTCCATGTTAAAGGAAATGTATAAGGATTTTAGAAAACATAAGGATGAAGACTCATCGGCCTCTAAACAAGATAAAAGAGAAGAAGAGTATTTCCTCCATGGCCACTCCAAAGGCAAAGGGAAAGAGGAAAGCTTTCTCACACCTCCTAATAGCCCTGAACATAAAAAGAAGACATCTTTGATTAAACTAGATGTTAAATTTGATTTACCTATATATGATGGAGAGTTGAATGCAGAAAAGCTGGACAGCTGGATTAAACAAATTGATGTTTATTGCAGAGTGCGGAGTATCGATTCAGATAAGAGCAAGATTCAGCTGGCAAGCCTACGCCTTGGAGGCACTGCCTTGGTTTGGTGGGAAGGCGGGACCCAAGCTGACATGAAGAGACATGGTAAGACTCTTTCTGTCTAGATTGAATTTTTTTTCTGAAATCAAAAAGCAGTTATATCCATTGGCCTACATGCAACAAGCCATGATGAGCTGGAAAACTCTTCGATAGTTGAAAGGGCAAAGTGTACAAGGATACACCTAAGAATTTAGGAAGAGAGCATTGATTCTAAAAATCTCATTAGACTCACCTGAGACTCTGTTGAAGTACATCGGTGGTCTACATAGCTACATGAGGCACACTATCCTCATGTTTAATCCCACTAGTATAGATGAGGTATCTGTCCAAGCTACACATCTAGAAGCTAGAGGAAAGAATGGAAACCCAGAAGTTGGGTTCATCCCAACCCACTGCAAGAAAGAATAAGGAGAAAGGAAAATAGAAATGGAAAGAAAGGAAGGCCAATACAGCACAGAAAATCAAGGCTTCACTGTAAGAAGGATGAACATGATGATGAGCACTGTTGGATTCTGCATCTGAGCTGAGACCTAAGAAGTTTGAGGGAAAGAAGAAGAAGATTGTTGTAGTTATTCATAAATATTTGGGGTTTGACTCAAGAGGCGAAACAACCATTGCAGCCATAGGTATAAAAGGTAAGAATTCTGAAGCATCTACAAGTAATTCTGCACAATCTACTATTGATGAAGAAAATGAGAGAAAAAGACATGAGCTTTTCCATATTCGAGTTATTTCCAAAAATCAAAAGATTAATACTTTGTTTAATAGTGGCTCACAAGTAAATTTAATTTCTGAAGCAATTGTAAAGAAGTTTGGATTACTGACTACACCTCACAAGAAACCATACCCATTATGATGGTTAAGTGATAAAGCACAACTACAAGTGACTAGACAATGCAAACTCAAGTTTTCTTTTGGGTCAACATTTGTAGATGAAGTTGAGTTACACATAATTCCTTTGGATATATGTGGAATTGTTTTAGGAAGTCCTTACTTGTATGACAGAAAAACTATTTTCTATAGAGTTGAGAACAAGTATCTAATCGTTAAATATGAAATTGAATACTTTGTAAGAGCTCATAAGCTCAAGAATAATTATACTCTCATAAACTCAGGGCAAATGAAAAGAATGATAAATTCATGTAAACAATTTTTACTGATGGTTGTAAAGGAAAAGAAACCTGATAAAACCAATTTATTTGAGGGCTGTGATGCTAAACAGCAAGTTGATTTAGAAAAAGTTGTTTCAGAGTATGATTCTTGTTTCAAGAACCTAAAGGTCTGCCACCCAAAAAGGAAATATTAATTTGTAGCGAGATGCTCCATTGCCTAACATTGGAATGTACAGGTTATCCGCTTTAGAGAATGCTGAAATCAAGAAGCAAGTGCAAGAGTTGCTCGAGAAAGGGTTCATCAGACCTAACACATCACCATGTGGGTCACCAATCGTTTTGGTGAGAAATAAAGATGGCTCATGGAGAATGTGCATTGATTATCAAGCACTGAATAAGATAACAATAAAAAATCATTATCTCCTTCCTCGCATAGATGATCTTTTAGATCAATTGAAAGAAGCTGTTTATTTTTCCAGGTTAGACTTGCATAGTGGATATCATCAGGTCAGAGTGTCAGAACAAGATGCATGGAAGACTACTTTCAAAACAAAGCAGGGATTGTATGAGTGGCTGGTTATGCCTTTTGGCTTAACTAATGCTCCTGCTACTTTCATGAGAATAATGAACGATGTACTCAGACCTTTTCTTGATGATTTTTTTATTGTATATCTGGATGACATTCTAATATTTAGCAAAACATGGGAAGGACATTTAAAGCATGTTAAACAGACACTAGATGTTTTGAAAAGATCCGTTAAACTCTCAAAATGTGAATTTGGAAAAAAATCTTTGAATTATTTGGGACATATAGTAGGGGGTGGTGAATTGTAGATAGATCCCTCTAAGATGGCAATCATTGTAAACTAGCCTAAACCCAAATCTGTTATAGAAGTTAGGAGCTTCTTAGGGGCAACACAATATTGGAGAAAGTTCATTTCTAACTTTTCCTTAATTGCAGCTCCCTTACATGCTTTAACATGATTGAACAAGGTGTTTCAGTGGGGAGGCAAACAGTAGAAAGCCTTCGACACCTTGAAAGAAAACATTAGTACATCACTAGTACTAGCACTGCCTGATCTTCAAAGACTATTTGAAATCCAAACGGATGCCAGTGACTATGCCATGGGATTAGTGTTGATACAACACAGTAAACCCATATGTTATCATTATGAGACATTTAATTCTGCAGTAGTTAACTATCCTACATATGATAAAGAATTGTATGCATTAGTACAGAGTGTGAAAAAGTGGAAACATTACTTAATGGGCAAAGAGCCAATAATGCATACTGATCATCAACCACTTCAATATCTACACTCCCAGACTAAGTTGCAGCAATCAAGACACTATAGATGGATGGGTTTTCTACAACAGTTTCATTTAGTCATCAGATATAAAAAGGGCATACACAATAAAGTTGCGGATATGTTATCTAGACCCATTATAAATGCATCTACTGTACTTAAGCATAATTTTGTGTTACATGAGAGCTACATTGAACAATATTCTCAAGATATAAACTTTAAAAGATGAATATGCAACTTTAAGTCGAGGCAAACGAGTAGAAGAATTGGACTATCATGTAAAGGACCGACTCCTATATCATTGTGGGAAGCTATGCATTCCACAAATTGAAATAGTAAAGATAATTCGAGAAGCACACACTTCTCTAATATCAGGTCAGTTTGGGGTAAGTAAAACAGTTGCAAAGATTTTGTTATTGACCAAAAATGAACAAGACAATTTCTAGATATGTAAGAGAGTGTACTATGTGTGCTAAAAGAAAGCCCAGCAATAGAAAACTAATCTTGTACACTCCATTACGAGTTCCTTCTCATCCTTGGGAAAGGGTTTACATGGATTTATTGGAGGACTGCCTAAATATAGGAAAGGTCATGATTATCTGTATGTTGTTGTGGATAGGTTCAGCAAAATGTGTATTTTGATACCTTGTAGTAAACATATTATAGTTGAACAAACTGCAAAACTGTTCTTTCAACATGTATGGGTTCATTTTGGATTACCCACTTCCATTATATCTGATCAAGACACCCGATCTGTGGGAAAGTTTTGGTCGAGTCTGTAGGAATTGATAGACAACAAACTAAAAAAAGCACAACTTTCCATCCACAAACTAATGGCCAGACAGAAGTCGTCAACATGATAGTGATCCAGTTGCTCAGGAGATATTGTAGCAAGCATCCTAAGCTTTGGGATGAACATTTGTGTTATGTGCATCATGCTTACAACCGAGCCAAACATTTTTCTACATAGAGATCTCCTTTTGAGACCTATTTTGGTTTCACACCAAGGTCTCCTTTGGATTTTGTCTTTGGTAAAGACACCACAATTGATGGACACAGTGATGTGGATAGGGAAACTAGGTTCATTGAACATATCCAAGAGATTCACCAGGCAGTACAGGAACAACTGGAAAAGAGCTAGGCTAAATACAAGGCAAGGCATGACAAGCATCGGATGGAGCATAGTTTCCAAGTTGGTGATCAAGTCTGGTTGTATATCAGCAAGGAAAAAATGCAAGGTGAAGGTAAAAATATAAAGCCTATCAGGTATGGACCTTTCAAGATGCTTGAGAAAATTGGTGAGAATGCTTTTCGCCTTGATATACCAACTTACATGCACATCTACTTAGTTATAAATGCAGACAGCTTGAGACTATTTGAACCTTCACTAATTGAGGATCCCGAAGAGCAGAGTCAATTGCCTTCTATTGATGACCTGATACCTGAATATTTTAATGAATTGCACGAAGACACAGTTCTAGACATGAAGGTGAGAACGACGCGTAGGGGAGATGTTGAGTACCTCAGAGTTAGGCTCGAGGGTTCAAATCCGAGCAGTGCAAAGTGGATAGAGATTGGACAAGTGAGATAATTGGACCCTCACTTAGTCGATGCTTGAAAACCAATTTTTGGTGGTTCAAAAGCTTTTTCAGTGGGGAGGTCGTGATCAGAATTGGATCCATGAAAATTATCGAAGTTCTATGAATGTATCAAATCATGACAGACTTCAAAAACTTGTGAACAATGAGCTATCAGGAAAGACCTTTGGACAGTGGCAGTCTGTAGCCAACACGGAACGATGAGGACCTCGGACAAAGTGTGTTGACCGAGGCCCATGGAGACCGTGCAGTGGTGCAAACTGGCAATTGGGAGATCCAGATCAGAAAACAGAGGTCGTTTCTAGCTGGGAAAAACCCCTCGAGAAGGAAAAGCCCCGAGCGCATGGTCACAAGGGAAGCCGGAGAACCGTCGGAAAAACACTAGAACCAAAGGTGGGTCCCCTGGTCCAAAACTGGCAAAATATCATAGGCGTTTTGGGCGGTAAGCGGATTTGGCAGGGGAACGAGCGATTTCATACATTGAATGACGCATGTCTGGCGGATGAGAGAGAAAACCGCTTTCATCGTGGGCTAACGTTCGAGCAAGTCAATTGCGCGATAAGAGCGATAACCATAGGATCTGGAGGCCCCAGATCTAACGGCGGAGATTGCGCCCGATGGGGAGACTGGATTTGACAGAGAAATAAGCTACGACATATAAAAGTTTGAAGTCCGATTTGAACGCTGAGTTGGCAGATGAATCATTTCACAAGGTAACCAAAATACTGAACCGTTTGAGGAAGAGTCGGCGCTCAGTTCGTGAAGGGACAAGTGGCGACCTCCCTGTGAGACGTTACACAGTGGCGATGATGTAGAGGCAGGGAATTCCAAGTGGACAGCAGCAGGCGATCTGAAGAGGCGGAAGAGGAAGCAAACAGTCAAGGGATGGATTGGCTTTAAGCCATGAACAGACAGAGAAGAGAGGACGGAGAAAGAAAAAGGAAGAAGAAAACAGTGAGACAGAGAAAACAGAAAGTGAAGTAGAGAATAGAGAACCAAGCTGACCTGCAGAGCTAAGGCAGCATCGAGCAGACAAAACCAGGTTTGAAAGGTTCAAGCAATCCCTGTGAGGATATATGTCAGGGAACTGAGTACCAAATTGGACTCATCCCATTAAGACCAGTAGAGGTCGAGACTTGGTAAGGAAGAGTTTGTGCACTCTAATGGCTTAGGGAATCCAAGAACCACCTTACTAAGCATCATCTGTTCCAGAAGACTCAAATTGAGCTCCTCATTGTAAAACTTTGCTTAAAGACACAATAAAAGAAGGCCACCATTGGAAGCTGGACCGGAGACGTAGCCCTGGAGGATAGGATGAACTCCTTATTAAATTTTGTTGTGTTTTTCATTTTGCTTGATGTGTTTCTCTTACTGTTTTTCTGTGTCTGTGTATTTTGCAATCTTATCGATCCATTGCCTAAGATAACATAGACACACACACCAGCACATGAGTCTGTAATACCTTCATTAATTAATTAGCTGAGATCACTCACAAGTGACTTTCAGATCACCACAACTCACTTTCATAGTTAAGTTTATTCATTTTTAAACTTACCATCCTAGATCTATCAAAACTATATTTCTATAGCACATTATTACACATAAATTAAGAAAATATATTATATATATCATATTAAAGTGATTATCAAAGAAGTCATTAGAATGAAGAAGAAAATTTATGTACTTTGTGCAATCGTGTTTAACCTTACAATTCTTAAAAACACCTTCTTGAATCACCTAAGAGCCTCCAAGGAGATCTAAAACTTCTACATATATTGTAGTATACCTAGGGGGGATATTATGTGGTATAGAGGGAAGTACCCAATGGAATAATGTAATAATGAGATGTGTCATAGTTAATAAATAAAGTGGTTAACTTGCGTCATGTAAGGGACCAAAAGTAGTTAGGAATAGTGTGATAAGTCCATTGTATTAGATATATGGTATTGAGAGATCCATGGTAATGACCCATGGTATTGTATGTAAAAGTCTATATAGAAGCTAGAGACTCCCCATTGATATATGTGAAGGATTATTGTATTGGCAAGCATATGGCTTGTGGATTGTTCTCATTCCTTAAGAAGTGATTGTATGGTGTTACCCTACCTTAAGGGTTTGATATTAATAAAGATACGAAGTTTATCTATTTCTCTCTTGTATTGGCTCTAGGGTTTAATTGCAGTATTGGGCGTATTTCCATTTTCATATATTTGTAGGTCATATCTATTACAAGTGGAATCAAAGCACTTTCTTGGGCGAAGAGGGCGAACATTTTTTATTTTTCGCGGGAATTTTTTGGGACGACGAGTTTGCAGATCAGATCTGAAACTTCTAGTGCAAAATTTGCAAAAACAAATTGCAGATTTGGATTCTTTGCAAAAAAATACCAGAATTCAAAAAAAAAAATAAGCCAAATTGGAGTTTCGATGAAGGAGATATCAGTTAATCAGTTGTGTTGCAGAAAATGTTT
Organism: Pinus taeda; assembly: GCA_000404065.3. Lineage (NCBI taxonomy): Eukaryota > Viridiplantae > Streptophyta > Pinopsida > Pinales > Pinaceae > Pinus > Pinus taeda. Next base: position 7,511 of record APFE031574840.1, on the reverse strand, counting down.
TGACGAAAATTCGTGGACGGCTGATCTCCAGTCACGTTTTCATATTTTGTGGGGAGTTTTGAGAAACTAATTGCAAATTTGAGATCCTCTTGAAAATTTTCCAAAATTAAAAAAAAAAATCAGTCGAATCAGAGACCAAATGAGGGCGATATCGTTGATTTAAAATCAATGCTTATTTTCAGAATTTTTTGTGTCGGCAGGACAGTTGCCACGCGAATATGGAAATCAAGAGTGCCTAGATCGATATTTCTATCACACAAGAAGATGCAGAATGATGATTACATTTCCGAAAACAGGCTATAATAAGGATTCTAAGTCATATTGACCGAGTTGTGGCCATTTTAAATGTCTTATAAAGTAGGTAAATTTAAAATGGCCACAACTCAGTCAATATGGCTCAGAATCCTTATTATAGCATGTTTTCGAAAATGGAATAGTCATTCTACATCTTCTTGTATGATAGAAATCCTGATCTAGGCACTTTGGAATTTCAAATTCGCACTGCAACTGTCTCGCTGTCACAAAAAAATCGAAAAATAGGAGCTGATTTTAAATTAGCATTATCTCCCTCATGCGGATTTCGATTCGACCAATTTTTTTTGAATTTGGGCAATTTTTAGATAGGATCTCAGATCTACAATTAGTTTCTAAACATTCCCCACAAAAACTACAAAATTTGACTAGAGATATGTCGTCCAAGAATTTTCGTCAGGAAAATTTCTACAACACAACTGATTTTTAAATCCGCGATATTTTCCTCATTCAGACTCTAATTCGACCGATTTGTTTTTTGAATTTGGTCTTTTTTCACAAAGAATCCAGATCTGAAATTTGTTTCTACAAATTTTGCACTAGAAATTTTAGATCTGATTTGCAAACTCGTCGCCCCAAAAAATTCCTGCATAAAAATTAAAAATAAAATTAATATATATATATATATATATATATATATTATATGCTTTGCCCAAGAAAGTGCTCTAAAACCACTTGTAATAGATATGACTTGCAAATATATGAAAATAGAAATATTCCCAAAAATAACAAGATCTTAATATAGATAAACTTCTCTTTATTAATATCAAAACCCTTATGGTAGGGTAACACCATACAACTACTCCTTAAGGAAGGAGAACACTCCACAAGTGATATATTTGCTAATACAATAATCCTTTACATTTCTCAAATTGGAAGTCTCTAGCATCTATATAGAATTCATACATACAATACCATGGGTAATTACCATGGTTCTCTGAATCTCATATATCTAATACAATGGGCTTATTACATTATTGCTAACTACTTGTGGTCCCTTACATGATGCGAGTTAACCATTTTATTTATTAACTATGACCCATCACATTATTACATTATTCCATTGGGTACCTCCCTCTGTACCCCATAATATCACCCTACGTGTACTACATATATATACATTATGTATTCATCCATTCAATGATAGAAATAAAACATACAAAAAATGTAAGGCCACTGAACGGATCCATACAAAATGTCATAAAAACATTTTTATGTATCTAAATATAACATCAAACTAAGATGGATCTAGGCTGGTTTAATTTCCCCTTAAATATGTTATATTCCACATTAATACTATGGGTCAATACCATACCATGGATCCCTAATACCATTGATCAATACCATGAGTCATTTTTTTTTTGTAAGCTCAAGTAGGACCTCTGTTTTTCTATTTAACCAGGTATAAATAAGTACAAACATTTGATGGCCTCAACCCGCCTCGAGGGGAAACTGGGTTGTTGGCCATCTTAAGTCTTTATAAGCCGACTAATAGCAAGAAAGAATAAGTCTACATATCCATAACAAATAAACGATACTGCCAAAATTACTAAGCTGATTTCCTATCGGCATTGGACACGATAAACAGAAAAAAAGAGGGCTTGTTCTCCGAGAACTAACAAAGAAAAACATTGTCAAAAACTATAATGATTAATCTACCATGATTTCGGGTGGAGTGTCTTCATCTTTTGTCACTGGACTATCTTCTTCAGTTGTTGTTGAATCTCCTCCAGCTTACTGTCCTGCATGAGCATAGTAATCTGGAGATTTTTCATTTCTCGCCTTAAATTTGGTATGCCCTGAGCCATCTCTGCCATTTCCACTGCCACCTGCTCCATTGCCTTTGTTAGTAATCGCTTCAACACCCAATATACATGTAAGGCCTGCTTGTATAAGGATAGGCGACCTCTGGTGTTGCCCAGGTCAGGGATCAGGTTACCCCAACCTTCCATCTCTGGTTTCGAGTCCTCCTGCATTGCATTTGCTTCTAGTTCTTGAATTATCCTGCGGATATCGTCGTCGGTTCCTTCATTATAGGCTTTTTTGCCTCCTGCACCATATGCCTCATGGTTTTCAGTCCTCGTCTCTGACTAACTGGAGAAGGGGGCATTGATTCATGTCTGTTGGTTTGCCAGCTTCTTCCTCTGCCCCTACGCCCTCTTCCACGACTTGGGCGACCTGGGTGACCTGGGCGAGCTACCCTACTCCCCTACCCAGCATCAAAGGTTGTGTTCCCTGTAAATTCCCTGCCTCCAAGCATCTTAGCTTTCTTTCCCAAATTCGTTCCTTCCTCTTGCTACTCTTTTTCAAGATTTTTGGCCTTCCCTGCCCTTCCTTTCCTGGAATGAAATTGGTGAGTATGCCCGGGGGTCTTCTCTTCCTCTCGAACCATTTGCTCTTTCGTCTCCCACTGTTCCTTATCTGTATCTAGCTGAGAACCCTGCATGCACTTATCCTGACCTGTTCGGCTCCCTGCCTTGCTCGATTCGACCCCAGCCTTTATCATTCTCCCTCTCCCTGTCTTCATTCTGATAGTAATATGGATGAACTACACGTCCCTTCCCCTTCATCGTCCTTCTACTGTGGCTAAGCATCTTCCCTTCTCCTTAATGTTACTGGGAATTGCAGAGAAGGCAGCAGATGGTTTTACAAATTCATACTTGTCTCCATGACGAGTTGCAGAGAATGCCGACCAGCCTCGAACTCCCTTCGTCTCCTTCCTTTGCAGCATGTTATCTTTAGTTCTGCCTTCTCCTATCCTGATTAGTCTTCTGCCACCTACCCACCGTCCCATCATCCGTTCGCCGTCATTCCTTCCACCTTCTTCTTCCACTTCCTTGTATCCTCTCCTCCTCGGGATTTTGCCTTGCCTGCAGGCCGTCCCGACGTCTTGTGTGATTATAATGTTGCGTGGTGGCCTGCATTGCCACCTTCACACGTCTCCACCTCGTCCACCCCGATCGGGGGCATTTTATTATTATTATTATTGTTAATGATTATAGAGTTATTTTTATTTTGTTATTTTTATTTTATTTTCATAGAGTTAAAATCTTTACATTTTATTATGTTATATTAAGTTACACATCTCTACCATATTTTATTTTTATTTTTGCCATAGTCAAAATGCTTACCTATGTTTACATTAATGTGACACATCTCTAGCATCCTTCGCTGGAGAGTACCTCTCAGAACAATAAAAAATGAGTAATTTTA
>APFE031574833.1:20030-35821 GCA_000404065.3 Pinus taeda | reverse complement strand
TAATCAGAGCCAACATAATAATAATAATGTAAGGGCACAATAATAACAATAGTGGGCTTCTATGGGGCACAATAATAATAATATGGGGACTACATGGGCACAACAATATAATAATGGGGTTGTACTAATAACAATAAGGGGTTACACTAGTAGTATAGGGACCTAACAATGTGTCTCCCTCTTTATCTCTTCCTCTTCCCTCCCTATCTCTCTCTTCCCTCCTCTCCTCTCTCTGATGACCTATCTCCATCTCTCCCTTCTCTCTCTCTCTCTCTCTCTCTCTCTCTATCTTTCTCTCTTTCTCTGTTCCAGATTTGTCACTATCTCCCTCCCTCCCCCCTCTCCTCTTCACCTTTATTTGGTCATCCCTTGGATGCTTATGAGGAATAATGTTGGTGCTTACTAAACACTATTATATTATATAAATTCACATCTTTAAATATAAAAGTACTTTATTTAAAATTATATTAAAACCTCGGCTTGGATGAGGTGAGATGGGTCCACTGTAAGCGGCACTTCTCTGCCCATAGCCTCACTCGGCAAATCCCCTGTGGATCACCTACCAAAATAATATATAAATATATAAAATAATGAATAAATAATTAAATATATATATAAACCTTTACTGATTTCTATGGGAAATATTTAGTAGTGGCCACGATAAAGAGTTTAGAATAATATCTCAAAAACGTAGATCTGAGAATACTTTCCCCTATATCATAAGAATTTAAAAAATGTTATAAAATTAAATTAAAATAAATTATTTTTATTGTGAAATATGTTATGGTTTTTGGGCATACGGTATTGATAAGCCATGGTATTGGCCCACGATATTGTAACAAAGCTTATCTAGAAGTTAATAATATCCATGGTAAACTGGGGGTGAACATCCATGGTTAATAATGTTGTCATATTGTTAAAATATTTTTTGATTGTGAAATAAGTTATGATTTTTTGGCATGTGGTATTGATAAGCCTTGGTATTAGCCTCATGCTATTACAATAAATCATGTTAATATTAATGGAAAAGTGAAGGTGAATGTCCATGATTAGGAATCTTGTCATATTGTTATAAAATATTTTGATTATGAAATAAGTTATGTTTTTTGGGCATTTGGTATTGATAAGCAATGGCATTGGCCCATGGTATTGTAAGAAATCCTATTTACAAGTTAATAATATCCATGGTAAAGTGGGGGTGAATATCCATGGTTAATAATATTTCATATTGTTTTAAAATATTTTGATTGGGAAATAAGTTATGTTTTTTTGGTAAGTGGTATTGATAAGCCATCCCTAGTTTTTACATGTTAATGATATCCATGGTAATGTGGGGATGAATATCCGTGGTTAAAAACTTTGTGATATTTTTATTGGTTGTGAAATAAGTTATGGGTTTTGGGCATGTGGTATTCATAAGACATGGTATTGGCCCATGGTAGTGTGACAAATCCTATTCACAAGTTAATAACAAAATCAAAATATAACAAATTGATTTTTATTATTTTTATTATTGTAATTTTTTATTATTAATTAACCCAACATTTAAATGTTTATAGTCATCCTTGATATCACTTTTAATTTTTTTCTATTTTTTAATTAAGTTGATATTTAAAATTGTTTACATACTTACATTACACCTACACATCTATTGTATACTGGGCATTTCCATTATTAAAAAAATAATACATTATGCAATTACCATCAAATTTAATCTCTAACCTCTTTAGTAATTAGCCCTAATTTTCTAATGTAGACAAGTCCAAATTATGTAGTGGAACCTCTTTGGAATGATGACTTCAGAGGGAAACCAATGAAAAAATTTAAAGTGGGAGAATTGACTATCCAACCATAGCCATCAAATTTGAATATAAACCACATAACAATTTAAATTAGTTTTACAATAAAAAATGGCATCATCTACCAAGGTCGCAGCTAGGATGGCCAAAAAACTGTGGGGATGCCCCAAAATTAGCCTAGATCTTGCAAAAAAGAAATTCTAGTAAAATTGTTTGAATTATATTTTTACTGGGGAAATTCTAAAACCCTATGTTACCTAAATTCTTGAAAATCCTGAAATTTGCCTTCATCTTGCAATTTATTTCCCAGTAAAATTGTTTGAATTATACTTTTACGGGGGAAATTCTAAAACCCTATGCTAACTAAATTCTTGAAAATCCATAACTATAACTTGGATTTACAAAGTATTATGCAAGAACCATAGGAAAGGTATATTATTTATAAAGTTATATCTACAACTATGAATAAATTGAAAAACCACTTTACATTTACAAATCATTACAGGAGAGTCGGGAAATACTTCAAGAGGGCTCGCATGAAGAAGGCATTGCTCTATTCGAAGACATAGTACTCTAATCTTTGTGCTTTAGGCACTCCGAGAATTTCTTTATCATTACTTTCATCATTCACCAATGGCTATCAAGGGTTTTATGGATAAGAATGTTGTATTCAGAAAGCTTTGGGTAAAACCGGAAAACAAGGTTTTATTCATACTTCCTGATGTTTTTCTCATCAAATTATTTATGGCTATTATATTTCTTTAGTGGGAACAAAATATTTTCACTAGAGAAAAAATGTTTCATTGTGGGTGCATTATCTTTTATCGTCCACAACAAAATTTAATGCGATTTGGATAATTTGAGACCAAATCTATGTAGGTATTTATGATTTCCTTTAGATATCATCTGATCTAATGTGATTTTTATTCATTGTAGATGTGCTTTGACTGTAATACAAGGAATCCCACACGAGGATTTGTCACTTATGGGATTTTCATTTGCCTGGATTGTTTTGTATATCATCGTAGTCTTGGTGTTCATGTTAACTTTGTTAGGTATGTATTTTAATATTTAATACTCAAATTGGAATGTGTATTTCTATGTTTAGGAATTAAATTTCCTCAAGGGTGCTTGTCCACTTTGTCGTTCCTTCTTGTATTTGTGATGTCTGTAAGAAAATTAATTAAAAGTGAAGTACCATATTAGGGTTTTGTTTACTTTGTGATGTCTTCCTCACAAAAAAAAAAAAAATTAAAATTAATATGGCATATCCCTTTTTGAGGATTTGTTTAGCATGAGTGCCACTATCTCCTTGTATTGCATATTGAATAATACATTGCAAATTGCTTTGTTAAAAATGCACATTAGTGAAGATGATGTTCTGATATTTAGCGTAGCATAATAGTATTTACCATAGGAGGACCTTCATTACATATCTTCCCTTACAATCAACTACATGAGAGATATGCCTTATTCTTCTCATCAGCTTAAGACAGAGATATTAATATTTCTATAATTGTAACATATTATCCCTCATTTAGGCACTAACATTGCTTAGAGGTAATTTTGTTTTGTGTTTCCCTATTGTGATCCAGGTCCGGGTGTGAAGAAGGACCCTTCCAAGACCTTTTACTTTCATGATGTGTTAAATTGCTTTTTAAAAGAACATTAATGAATACATCTGCATGCGAAAAAGAAGAGGAAAATAAAAATCATCAACACATGAACACATATACGTTGATAATGGAGTTTTTCTAGGAAGGACTATGTCTCCAGGCCACGATGTTAAGATGGTGTAGGCCGCTGCATTAAGTGTTGTCAATAATGGTGATGTACACAAGAGACGATGTCGCGATCATAGAAGGAAAAATTCCCTCATGCAGGAGTGGCTCTAAGACATGTTCCACAACTAGAACTCTCAGTCAAAAGAATCCTATCAGTATGACACAAAAACATGCATGATGAGCATCCCACCAACATGGCACAAAAGGGATGTCAAAACAAGCATGCATGATGACAACAAGAGTATCCCAACAACATACAACAAGGGATCTCAAAGCATAACATGATGAGCTATGACAACAAATACATCACATAAAACATTCCGCATCAAATCAATCAAGGAATCATGACAACATGTAATAAACAAGATCCTACAACAACATCAATCAAGGATCTGTGCAACATAATGCAGAAAGAAGAAGTACATGAACACATAATATACCTCACAACCAAGGGCCATCTAAAGAAGTGGATGTCACACTGCAGAAGCTGCTCAGACCATCGCTCTCAAGGCATTGATCGTATGAAGATGGCTCCTCGCATAAGAATGTGGACATCTCCTTAGGAAAATTTCATGCCTCATGGTTCCGCTCCCTGTTTTTGCTGAAATCATGGTTCCACATGCATTCTAAAGATGACAAAAAATGCAGAACTCTGATGAAGAAATGAACAACACCATTGTGTTCGTGGCAACAAGAGGTGTAAAAGCCATATAAACTTTGTCAAAATCTGAAAAAGTGAAGATTTTCGCCTCCTGCAAAATTCGTGGTTCTTGCATTAAAATATTAATTAATTGCCTTGGAATCCATGCCTGCCTTCTACCTCGAAACATGTGCCTGCAGTCTCTCTCCTCTATCTCGAACTATGTGCATAGGTAAAACTCTAAGTTTAAATAACAAATCTTCAGCGGATTTACCAAGGTAAGCAATTGGTGCATTGGCAAAAATATACATTGGTTGAGGAGAGGTCGAGTCAATCCCGCCCTCTCTCTTCTCTCTCTCTCTCTCTGTCTCTTCTCTTATTATAATATTATATATATATATATATATATATTTCTATATATATTATATATATATTATATATATATATATATATATATATATATATATATATATATATTATATATATATATATATTAATGGGGGTTGGGTCTGAACTAGGCGGCCCACCCCTTAAACCCCGTATAACAAACTATCAGTGCATTCAAAATCGGCGATCGGCACCCAAATTCGACGATTGACGTATGGACGTAACCATATATATTGGCACGATTTACGTGGTTTCATTGATATGTATGTCAACAATTGACACTTTTATATGGAGCTGTTATCACATATATATCGACGCGATATTTGGGGTTTCACCAATATCTATATCGACGATATATAATCAGTGATCGGCACGGTGTCGGCACATTTTAATAATCACAATCGGCGGCATATATATCAGATTGGGACAATAGGGTGTGGGTCGGGTCCACCGCCGATGGCCCATGCCTGCCCCGAATAATACCTATGTATGTTGATTTTTCGTAAAGGGGCGATTACAGGGGCGGTGGGAGTAATGGCCGCCTACCCCTTATGATGCAATTGCAATTTGTTTAAAGGGTTCGGCGGGGTTATGGCTGTCGACCCGATCTATACGAGGGATTGGAGGGTTCAGTGCGGGTTATGGCCACCGATCCCTAAAATACATATATTGATTTGTTGCGATTGCGATAAGGCCGGCGGGGGTTATGGTTGTCGGCCTTAAAATATATATGAGATTTTTTGTTTAAAGGGATTGAGGTGATTAGGTCGGCAGGGAGTTATGGCCCATCGCCTTATAATAAATATAATTTGTTATGAAATTTTTGGGGTGGCGGGGGTGGTGGTGTGCCACCTCATCATAAATTATATTTGATTTTTATAAAGAGGGTTTTTTGTTAAACTTATTAAAAATAAGGGTCATTGGGAAAATTAACGAAGCAACAATTTTGACCGATTTCGGGAGCTAGGCTTATGCCTCAGGGTCGATCAAATTGCAGGACACTTAAACCTAGCCCACAACCCAACTTTGACCAAACTTTGACTAGCCCATTCTCCCTCATACGAGCTCGGTTTGATGAACCATTTGCACCTCCATGATCAGGACGACAAGGTCTACACTCTGGTCCTAGTTTGAGCATAATCCAAACACTTTGGTTTTAGAGCCCTCTTTGGCTTGTGTGTCTTTCTAGAGCCACCTGGATCAATCCTCCCCACTGAGGAACTTTTGGTCCTACAAAGGCATGAAAAATAATCCGTAACTCTTTTTGTACCTTGTCTGCATCACAAGTTTCCTGAAAAGGTCTTGCTTCCATCTCCTTCACCTTTGTTCTTCGGAGCCTTAAGCGACGAGCTGACACCTACTACTTCTACAACCTGTAGTACATTATTTTGCAAATTACATGCTTTGAATGACATGACCAACTAAAGACCCAAATTTCCCACACTTGCCACAAGTTTATAACACATACTCGGTGGTCAAGTTTACAACAAGATGGATGCAATACCCCAACTATGACAACAAGGCCAACATATCATTGTTGCTTCAAAAAAGTGATGCAAAATATATCATCATTGCAACACATGATTTACAATCGTAAGGCCAAACACTATTGTTTCAATAAGTGATGGAAAAATAACATCACTTTCAGAATGCAAAATACGACTCAAAACATGACCAGACATCATTGTTGCTGACCAAGTGATGGAAACACATCATCACTTTTACATTTTAAAATACAACAAATGATTTACAAAAGAATGACCATGAAATGACAACATGTCTAGAAACCATTTTTCACTTATCAATGTCAATGGGTCACCTCCTTGAGGTGTTTTTTCTTTTCGAACAACTGCTCTTCGTGGTTCACGCACCAACGCTCTGTCTTTAAGGCGCTGTTCTGGATGGAGCCTCCAACAAGTGGTTCTCTGATGGCCATTTCTATTGCAATGACTACAATAGGCTTTCTTCCTCCATATCTACTTAACCTACTATTGCGAGGGATTTTCATGCCTCATCTCTTTGAGTGTTGCTATCCTTTTCCAACACTTAGAAAAGGTATGGTTATGGAATCCAAAAAAGGTACACGCTTTTCGATGCCTTGACCTTTGTTCATTACTATCAACGTGATCATAATCAAAATGAACATTTGAAGACCGAAAGTGATTATACCTTCCTTTGCTATCTCTGATGTCAGTATGTCGATGAGAGCTTGCCTCTACTCTCTCCCTGCAATGGGCACTGCCATGGGATGATGGGGATGTTTTCCCATCATTCTCCTTCCTCGACGATTTCCACGATGTCTCAAATGACTCTGAAACCTTCGAGCACTCTTTTTTAGTGTATCTCGAGCCTGCAAATCAATTTCATGCACAATCTCCAAAGGTTGAGTTATGCCTTGGTTATTAGCACCAAGTTCTTTCTCCTCATGCCTCATATTTGTAAGGAGCCTCATGTTTGTCCCTGTAATTGGGATCTCCAAATCTCCCACAAACATCATACTATGATAAGATGAAACTGAAAGGAAATCATGATCTTGTACCTCCTCTTTCGATTTGGAAAGAACTGATGAGGGTTTCTCATCATTCGTTGTTGGTGGTTCACTAACTATCTCAGTGCATTCCCCAACTTCCTTCCTGACATACCCAAGTCTTGCCTGACAGGGAAATTCCTATACCTTGATGGGATTAACAATGCCTTGGCCATTAATGCCCAAGTCTTTTCCTTAATACCCCATTCTCTTCAACAGTTTGGAGCCAATTCTTGTGCTGTGATTTTCAAAAAGAGCGAAATCATCATCAAGAAATATACATGAATATGGAGAACTATTTTTACCTCACATGGGTCTCGCTGCAGCTTTTCCAAGGCCTCGTACTTTGCTTGCAGCTGTCATATCAAACTCTATTTTTCCTCTTTCTCTTCATGTAGGCGCATCTTCAATTCATCATTTTTTGTTTGAATATTTTGTTTGTTTATCTTCAGTTCTTCCATGGCCTCTTCTGTGGCTTGCAACTAAAGCTGCAATCACTTCTTTTCCTCTATCTCTTTCTGTAGAGTGTCATACATGATTTCAACTCTTTTGGAAATGTTGACCATGGTCTCGCACATCTCTCTTTCATTCTTTGTCATTGGACGTTGCATTGTTCACACTGTAATTCACATCAATGAAAAGACCACTCTGATACCACTTGATCCAGGTCTGGGTGTGAAGAAGGACCCTTCCAAGACCTTTTACTTTCATGATGTGTTAAATTGGTTTTTAAAAGAACATTAATGAATACATCGACATGCAGAAAAGAAGAGGAACATAACAATCATCAACACATGAACACATAAGCATTGATAACGGAGTTCGTTCAAGAGGGACTACGTCTCTAGGCCCCGGTGTTAAGATGGTGTAGGTTGTTGCATTAAGTGTCATCAATAATGGTGGTGTACACAAGAGATGATGTCACGATCATACAAGGAAAAATTCCCTCACGTAGGAGTGGCTCTAAGAGATGTTCCACAACCGGAACTCGCAGTCAAAAGACTCCTATCAGTATGACACAAAAACATGCATGATGAACATCCTTCCAACATGGCACAAAAGGGATGTCAAAACAAACATGCATGATGACAACAAGAGTATCCCAACAAAATACAACAAGGGATCTCAAAGAATAACATGATGAGTTATGACAACAAGTACATCACATAAAATATTCAACATCAAATCAAGTAAGGAATCATGACAACATGTAATAAACAAGATCCTACAACAACATCAATCAAGGATCTGTGCAACATAATGTAGAAAGAAGAAGTACATGAACACATCATATACGTCACAACCAAGGGCAATCGGAAGAAGTGGATGTCACACTGCTGAAGCTACTCAGACCATCGCTCTCAAGGCATCGATCATATGAAGATGGCTACTCACACAAGAATGTGGACATCTCCTTGGGAAAATTTCATGGCTCATGGTTCCCTCGCTGTTTTTGCTGAAATTATGGTTCCACATGCATTCTGAAAATGACCGAAAAATGAAAAACTCTGATGAAGAAACGAACAACACCATTGTGTTCGTGGCCACGAGAGGTGTAAAAACCATATAAAATTTGTCAAAATCTAACAAAGTGAAAATTTTGCCCTCCTGCAAAATTCATGGTTCCTATATTAAAATATCAATTAATTGCCTGGAAATCCGTGCCTACCTTCTACCTCGAAATTTGTGCCTGCAATCTCTCTCCTCTATCTCGAACTATGTGCAAAGGTAAAACTCTGAGTTTAAATAACAAATCTTCAGCAAATTTACCAAGGTAAGCAGTTGGCGCATTGGAAAAAATATATGTTGGTTGAGAAGAGGTCGGGGGATCAAATCTCGCCCCTCTATATATATATTTTATAACCACAAGGATATATTAATGGGGGTCGGGTCTGCATTGGGCGGCCCACCCCTTAAACCTCTCATACCACGTTATCGGTGCATTCAAAATCCACGATCGACACCCAAATTCGGCGATCAGCATATGGATGTAACCATATATATCAGTGCGATTTACAAGGTTTCGCCGATATGTATATTGGTGATCGGCATTTTTATATGGAGCTGTTATCACATATATATCGGCGCAATTTGTGGGGTTTCGCTGATATATATATCAGTGATCGGCACGGTGTTGGCACATTTTAATAATCGCAATTTGCATCATATATATTGGGTTGGGGCGATAGGGTGTGGGCCGGGTCCACCACTGGTGGCCCGTGCCCACCCCAAATAATACATACATACATACATACATATATATATATATAATATATATATATATATATATATATATATATAATATATATATATATATATATATATATATATATATCTGTTGATTTTTGGTAAAGGGTGAGCTGGGGCAGCAAGAGTATTGGCCACCCACCCCTTATGATGCGATTGCAATTTGTTTAAAGGGTTCGGTGGGGTTATGGCTGCTTACCTGATATATACGGGGGACTGGAGCGTTCGGCGGGGATTATGGTCGCCGATCCCTATAATACATATATTGATTTGTTGTGATTGTGATAAGACTGATGGGGGTTATTGCCATCGTCCTTAAAATATATATGTGATTTGTTGTTTAAAGGTGTTGGGATGACTAGGTCGACGGGGAGTTATGGCCCATCGGCCTTATAATAAATATAATTTGCTATGAAATTTTTGGGGTGGTGGGGGTGGTGGCCTGCCACGTCATCACAAATTATATTTGATTTTTATAAAGAGGGGTTTTTATTAAACTTATTAAAAATAAGGGTCATTGGGAAAATTAATGAGGCAACAATTTCGACCGATTTCGGGAGCTAGGTTTATGCCTCAGGTCGGAAAAATTGCAGGACACTTAAACCTGGCCCACATCCCAACTTTGACCAAAATTTGACTGGCCCGTTCTCCCTCATGCGAGCTCGCTTTGACGAACCATTTGCACCTCCACGATCAGGACGACGAGATCTATGCTCTAGTCCTAGTTTGAGCATAATCCAAACACTTTGATTTTTTAGCGCTCTTTGTCCTGTGTATCTTTCTGGAGCCACCTGGATCATATTATCTTTGTGATATCGTTTTTATCTCAAGCTAACTTAAAATAAGATTTAAGTGACATATATTTCCTCAAGGATTTTGATATGTATTAATGAGATTATCTCCTTCTAATGTATATTAGATGATACATTGTAAACTGTGTTGTTGAAGTGCATATTAGTGATGGTTACATTCTAATATTTAGCATAGCATAATAGTGATTAACATTGGACAACCATGAAAAATATGTTGATACAATTAATAACAATTAATAAACACAACACTCAATCATTTAAGACGGTATACATTTGGATAACACAATTGGATGTGGTGTTTTTGAACATGTCATGGTGTATATCCCTACATGTAGGCGCATCAAATGTTGCAGTGTTAGGTGTATATTCGTAATCTACAATCAAATAGGTGACTGCCCTATTTCATGTAAACATTTTTATATGGTAAGAGATATGTCACATTTGAATTATGATGCTTATGTGTTGTAACTAGTTATTTCATTTTATGCTTGGACACAAAACAATTTTGTCTACCACTAATCAACATGGAAAAATACCCCCTAAGACTGAATTTTGCTACCAGTGATGTACTATTTTACAAAACATGACTGGATTTTACTGGATCATTGGAGGAGCCATGAGAATTTATTTTGGCTGATTCCACCAAGAGCTTGCACCTAGGACTTTTACCTAGTCCTATCCCTTTCACATTTGTGCCATTCGGGTGGGGCAAATCACATTGAAAATGAAATCCTGGTGGACAAATTAATTGCGTGTTGACCTAAATAATGAACTATTACTTCATTTCCAAGCAGAAAGGTTTTATGAATTACACTATCAGAGAAATTTGGTGCATGTAGTGGTAGGCAAGACATTGTAGACCAGAGGTGTGAAGGTGCCTACTCAAATGCATGATTGCTTTTGGTAATGTGAATTCATGGATGGGATATTACATTGGTTATATTTTATGAATAATAGAGGATGCACATCTGATTGGCTAATTAAGGCCACTTTATATTATTTCCGTTGTGTTTTGACATAAATTTAACTCTTTTGCTTCCCCACCTTTAGTTTTCTTGAATATTTCCTAAACTATTTTTGGACTATTGTCTCTAAAATCCCTTTGAGTCACTTGTTTGTCTTATGGTTGGGCTAGAGCGAACATGGCTTAATATATCAACAAATTTTCCTACTAAAAACTTTCTTAATTGATTTGTATGTCTTTAGTTTCTTTTCTGTTCTTTATTACTCAAGTTTCTATGATATTTGCCTTGTAATGAAACCATTAGAGAATATCCTTTCTTTGTAGTTTCTCAACTAAATATATAGACATTTGGCATTGCATCAGGAGCTGCATTATATAATCTACATCTCTAGTATGCCAAAAACCATAAATATATAAATTTGATGTACTACCAATAAAATATAAACAAGTGTAGACTCATATTAACCGTGTATCTATCATGTGTTGAGATTCAAGGTGCAAACTATTTTTAGAGTGCAAAAACTTAAGGAAAGGTTCACACTTCAAAGGATTTTGTCTGTCTTGGTGCTTGATAGATCTAGGGTTAAGATACATCTATGTAGAGTGATTTGAATTATGATACAAATAAATATCAATTTTTGATATATTCATCTCCCTCTCTCTCAACCATGTTTAACATTTTTCTTATTTCGTGTTTTGGTTGGATTGTTAGATTATGACCACATTTGTGCTTGTTTATTGCAATATATTGTTCATATTTCTTACAAACAATATCATATTAATCAACTTGGGCCTACAACATATGAATTTATAGGAGAATGAATTCATGGAAATATTTTAGTTATGTATTATAGTTGTGGATGGGACCATACACAATGGAAATAAAGAAGAAAAATGGAAATATAATGAATAAAAGGAATGTGTTGAATGTTGGAAAATATCACTAGTAAGTATCTCCACTAAGGAGAATTACTAATCCAAATTCACATCTTGTTACATATTAGAAATAAGGGTTAAGAACATTCATCATGGCTACTTGTAAATAACAAAATTAAATTAGTGGGTCCACTTTTGGACCATTGACTAGTCCTAGTTCATTCTCTTAGGGCCTTCCCAAAGATCTCTAGGCGACAACCAACTACTCCTACAAGCTATAACATTTATCCATAGAAATCTATAATAATTAATGCCCTTCAGATTGTTGTTTATGTGTTATATTATTTGTACCAGTAGCCTCATGCATTGGTCATATATGTTAGGGACAATGAGATCATACACAATTGAGATGCAACCAAAAATATTATTTGTCAAGATTCTAAAAAATCAGTTGGAAATGATAAAATATGATGGTAAGTATAAGTCATCACTCTTAGAAAAGTTAATATCCCTTTCCACACACAAAGAGAAATTTATCCACACAAGGGAACAAGTTCATGTAGCAGAACTTGAAATGTCCACCAAGTTGGTTTTGGATAACTTTAATGATGTCAGTTGAGTGTAGTTGACTGGTTTTCTTCCAAAAATAAAGAAATATGAGTTGGCATCATGTATTAGTCATTGTTTTGCATGATGATTTTTTTCTTTTAATACCTATTATTTTCTTATCTAAAACTCCACTAAGGAAAACTCAAATAATGCACATGTAGGAAAACAGAAATCGAGAAAATGAAAGTTGACAACTCAACTAATGTAAGAACGAATTCCTCCAATACCTGCTACGATTTTTCATGGAAAACAAAGTGTGGAATATGAGAATGCAAAATATAATATTGCTAAAACAACCTTGCGAGATGCATGCAAGTTATTTTCCATGTCCAATAAAGATATGGGAAAGAAACTTGAAAATGAAAATTTGTATGTATTTAGTTGGCTTCACTTAGAATAATTAATCAACTATATTGCAATTAAGATTTTGTTAGTTATATCTACAATTTTATATCCACTCTATTTTTTTTTAATATTGACCATCTCTATTAAGATTCTTTTTCTATCTGAAATATGGAAGTTTTCCTTTTAACATGAAGTCTTCCAAGAAATATTGTACACAATTTTTTACTTGCTTGAATTATCTATCGCATGATCAAACTATATTTTTTCACTACAAGAATAATTTTATGAAAATCAATGAAATTCATAGCTTCATTTGGAAATGCCTTTGGGAAGCTTCGGAAACCTAAAATATTGAATGCAGATTTTTTTTTGAGGATTACATAAAGCTTCATGGATAGAGCAAGGAATTTGGAAGATGAGTTCTCCAGGTAGTATTTCTCTTTGAATAAGATCACTGGTTGCAGTGGATTGTCAATATAATTTATAGTTGTTTATCAATCTTCAATAAAAAGCTTATCCTTTTTTGATTGATTTTTAAATGATGGATTTTTTTATTTCTACTTGTTTCTCTTTCTTGAAGTTTTTGTGCTAACTAGTTTGAACTAATTGAGGATCAAACGTTCATGGTATTGTTGTAATATGTTAAATTATTGTTTGTATTGAATCAAGTATTTGTTGTAAAATATCAATCGATGTGTTATATCTTGGAAATTAGAAGTACCTTAAATATGGAAAAACTATTGGTGCGTTGCATATAAATCTAGAAAACAAATCAAAACTACTCTTATTTTATATTTTCATTATAATTATCACTGGTGTTTTGAGTTTGAGTGATTGAGGATGGCCATAGGTGTTCCCTCAAATTGGAAGTTTGTTGTTGGAATTCAATTTGGATTTTCCATTCAAGAATCTTGTAAGAACTAGAATCTGAAAGTTACATTCCAAAATAAACATATTTGGCGGATTACTAGTGGTGATATCTACATATTTTCGATGTTGGAAATTTGCTCTAAATCATAATTAATATATTGTACCACAACTCAAAAACGAAATGGGAAGGGAATTGTCTTTGCAATTTATCCACTTATATTGTAGTGATCCATAAATATAAGAAAAACATTAATAATTTGATATAAACTAGTTGCCTTATTCATATGTGATAATGGACCCAAATAGTAGTTCTTATCTGAATAAATGCTCATCAGACTTTGGAATTATTGACATCATCGACCTCCAACCTTAGACTTACTCACTTAGCAGGGAAAATTTTAAAAAACACCCTAAATTTATATGTATAATAAATGGGCTAATCCCCATGATACATAGGAAAAATGGGAGGCGATTTTATCAATAATATAATATGTATATATAATTTTTTTGGCGAATGTCTCAACAGATTATATTATCTTGTACAGTGATGGAGAATCTTTCACTGAATTATAAAATCTTGTAAGATCTTGGCAAATCTTTTACTGAATAATAAAACATTGTGAAGTCTTGGCGAATGTTTTGTTAAAGTATGAAACCATTATATATGATAATAAGAAAACATATTCATTAAACTGTAATATACTAACATACATGTTTGGAAAAAAGAAACATAATTTTCTCTTCCTACAAACAATGTTCCAAGTTTCAGTGGCCATGTTTGTCAAGGTTCTTACAATACACTCTTTCATATCCTTCTATTAGTTTTGATAATATTCCACAACAAAGTTCTTGTAGGTGTGATATTGACAACGAGTTCTGTCAAGGTAGGAGAGATTAATCTTTTCTCTACAACTTTTGTTAAGCTACCACCTTTTTCAAGTTATCAAATTTATTCCTTATTCCATAGACTCTAACTGCGAGATAAAAAAAAAACACATCAAGTTTGTTTACCCCAACACGCCAACAAGTAGCAAGCCCCAACTATTTATATAAGAACGTATTTAGGTATCCCAAATGCTTGAAGGGGATCTAATTGAAAGAAAGTGACCATGTGAGAGAATCCTTCCAATCAATATATAAGTATATAATGTAGATTTAATTATTATTTTAATTTGAAATCTTCATTCAATAATAAAATTTAATTAGTTCTCCCATCTAAATGCTTTATTAGCATAATTCACTACCCTCATAGGTCTCCCATTTTTTAACAGTGTTGTAACATGTAGATTAATTTCCTTTTTGGTGAATAATCTCTACCTTTTAGGAAAATATAGTGCAGTGGCTCCAACCCCTACAGATCATTAGGACAAACTAAGAATAGCACAAAAGATGAAAGGTTGTACAAACCAGCTTATTTTTCAAACAACTAATCCAACATCAGTACCTAAAGTTTTTCATGAAGATATCATATTGAGAATGTTTGAAAAATGGTGAGAAATATTCTGCGAGGGTGATGCCGAAAGAGTGATAAGGTTTCATTGTTTTGAATTTTTTTTGTTAAATCAGAAAAAGTTAAAAACCAATATTAATGGAAATATTGGTATTTTTTACTAAATTTTGTGAATTGACTAAATGTAGCTTTAACCATTCACCTTAAGAAGTTTTTACAATATAATTTCCTAAGTCTATTTAATATCTTCATTATCATAAAAACCAACCTATTTCCATCTTAACTCCACATCTACCACTCTTAGGGGGATGAAATATATTTATCTCTCTGAGCACTTGGTAGACCCATAATTAAGATGGATCTAAGATGATAGAATTTCCCCTTTAAATAGTCTATGCTCACATGAATACCATGGTATTACCATGGGTCAATACCATGGGTTATCATAAACCTTGAGCTTAAAAATTACTATTAGTAATTT
>APFE031574833.1:0-19537 GCA_000404065.3 Pinus taeda | reverse complement strand
TATTTATTTACCATACTTCTCATTTATTTATATTTTTATTAATTTATCATACCTCTTTTATAAATATGGTATTTGGCCATAGGATTCACTTAAATAAAATCTATTCTTGAAAATGGGCGAATGGAAGGTTGTAACTCCTAATTTCAAGGGCTAAATTTACCTTTTTTACCCTCTCCCTTAAAATAAGGTGGGCTATTTGAGGTGATTTGTAAAAATGTACTATGATACAAAATATTCGCCCACTAAAAATTTAAAACCCCTTAATTTCGCCTAAGGGTGAACATTCACCCCTAAAATTTTCCATGTCACTTAGCCTTCTACATTATCAAGTTATATACATGTATACAAGGTTATCCTATTATTGTATCATTTTTACTTCATTTCATTTTATTCTAGACTTAGCTTTGGATTTTTCTAGGAGTTTTTTTTGCACTCCCACACTATATAAGTAATCTACAGCTTGAGCTTTTTAGCATGTAACTTAGTTGGCATGATTGTGCCTAGCATTCCTTGAAGGTTGAATACTAATTATACTAAGGTGTTATTTTCTATGGTGATATTTTATATGCTTTGTTTATACAAGTCATCTGGCTACATCATGGCCACTATTTCCCAACTGAAGAAAACTTGTTTGAGTTTCCTACTTTTATGGGGGAAAACGGCATTGACAATATTGTTTAGGTTAAGGTATATATCATATAAAACCTTTATAGTATGATTTATTTTATATTCCAATGTTCATCGTATTTCATGTCTTATACTTTGTATTATATCTTCTTTATTTTTCAGAAAAGGAACTCAATATTGACAGTAAGAAGCATAAATTTAAGAAATAGGAGAACAATAACACTAGAGCAACAAAATGAGAATTAAAGAGAGAAAGAGAAGAGAATCAATCTAGTGGTACTTGTAGAGCCAATATCCCACATAAGACACATACAGAGACTGATGGTCAAGTCCTCATAGTTGGTGAATTCACCTGCAAAACCTTAACAACACAATGATAATGTTTTGAAGTGATGAAACAATATTTCATGTGTAAATTTTAATCCAACCAATATTAAGCTGGAAACTTCTATAGTAATACTTGACATTATATATAATATAATTTTTGTGGTTGAAATTATTTATAGTTTCACTTGATATTATTTAGTATTATAATTAACATTTGTAACTTTGTGTTTTCATATTAGATGAATATGTGCGTTGTGTGACATTTTTTATTTTAATTTAGTTGCAAAATAATACTAATTGATTTATGTTGATTAATAATGAACGTAGAAAATCAATATAAAACTACTAAATTAGTAGTTTATGTTGATTAATGATTATCAAAAATAAAATGAATATACGACTAAATTAGTTTCTTGTAATGGTTGTTAATGAAAGTAAATGAAACGAATATAAACTATTAAAGTAGTCATTTATATAATGAATATGAAACTAGAAAAAAAAGATAAATGAATACTGCAAATGATAAATTTGTGATTACAAATGACAACTAAATTTTGCATATATATGACTATTAGTAGCTAATTTACAGTATCTTTTAACATGACCAAAATTTAGTCATATTTCTTTGGCCATTAATTGGTTTCAAATGATGACTAAAATTTGCATTTATATGACTATTAATAGCTAATTTACACTATCTTATAATACGACCAACATTTTGGTCATATTTCTTTAGTCATTAATTGGCTTTATCGGGTGATCATTTAGTAATATATTTTGTTGTATATTTGGTCATTAATTGTGACAATTAATGACTAAATCAATGACTAAATTAATGACCAAATTTATGACTAAATATACTATTAGATAATAAAATTGAGACAACTAATTAATGACGAAGCTAAAAATGACTAAAAGTCGGTTATGTTATAAGATACTGTAAATTAGCTAATATTGGTCACCGACCGAAAAATAATCGTTTATATGAAAATTTTAATTATTTTTTTAGTAACTAATTAGCCATTTTGTAGTAGTGAAAGAATCAAGAGCTCCCAAGTATGAAAGAAATTTTGTGAATAAATCTAAATACATTTTTATTTCTTCCCTTAATAGTTCTTCTCCACTAGATTCGTGGGATAGTTGGTTGGTTGATAGTGGGGACACATCATTTCCTTGGATAAAAGGAAGTCCCCTATAATCTAGTATTTAGGGAGGCTAAGCTAAAGATCATTCTTTGAGACAACTCCACTCATCCCGTGAAAGGCTTTGGGTCCATCAAGTTTCATTTGAATTCTTGGAAATCAGTTCTGTTGCATGATGTTATTTATGTACCGGGATTAGTGAAGAATCTGGTATCTATATCTACATTGAAAGATACAGGGATGAGGGTTTCCTTGATCAAAGGAAAATTAATGGCTTGGCCTATTGATTCACCTATGAGAGATGCATTCACATTAGAATCGAGATTTGAAGTACTCTATTGAGTCACTGGAAGACCACTTCTAGCATTGGTTCATAATACCAATCATCTAAGTGAGTTATGGCACCATAGGCTGGCTCATCTACACTATGATGCACTTCTAAAGTTGAAGTAATTGGTCTCACATATCCCCGATGTTCAAGCTCATCATTATGGAGTTTTTCCAAGTTGTGCGAGTGGAAAGAAAATGAGGGGACCATTCCCTTATAGTAAGAACAAGACAAATGACATCCTCCATCTCATTCATTTTGATATATGTGGTTTGATTTCGATACATTCCATTGGTGGTCATCTCTACTATATCACCTTTTTTAATGACTTCTTAAGAAGGACATGGATATACTACCTTAAGCACAAATATGAAGCCTTTGAAATATTCAAGGAATTCAAAGCCTTGATTGAAAATCAATGAGGAAAGAGAACGAAAGTATTCAGGTCCTAAAATGGAGGTGAAAACATGTCAAACAAATTCATAGCATTTTGTAATAAAGAAGGGATCAAGAAGGAAATGATTATGCCATATACTCCTGAACAAAATAGTTTTTCTAAAAGGAAAGGTCTATAGTAGAATTTGTTTGTGCCATGTTCCATGATCAAAGGTGCCAAAGTTCTTTTGGGTAGAAGCTATATCTACTATTGTATATGTTTGAAACAGGGTGCCTCGTCAAGCGTTAGAAAACAAGACCTCTGAAGAAATATTCACAGAAGTCGGGTTTGATATTGGCCATCTTTGTATGCTTGAATGCCCTGTATATTTTCATGTGCCAAAAGATAAAGGAACAAATTGGAAGATAAGAGAAGGAAAGTTATGTTTTTGGGTTATTTTGAAAATTTTAAAGCATATAGAATATATATTCTTGGTCAGAGGAAGGTTGAAATTATAAGGGACATAACTTTCAATGAAGATGCAACTCTTGGAAAAGCAAGAGATATTCCTCTGCCTCCTCCTCCCAAGGAAGATAATGATGACAGGTATATTTTAGATCATCCTTCCATGCCCAAGTCCAGTATGGATGATGAGCCCTTAAAGCCCATGGATCTGTTAGATCCTCCTCCAAGTAATCCTCCTACTATGAAGAGACCACTTTGGCTTCGTGTTCTACATAATGCTGAAATAAATGTTCCCATTTGCAGATCATTTAGAGAAAGGAAGCAACCATGTAGGTATTAAGGATATGTTGTAGCCATGAGCACTATGATTTAAGCCAAATTCTCCTCATTTGAAGAAGCAGTAAAAGAACAAGTTTGGAAGGATGTTATGGTTGAGGAATATGAATCGATTATGAAAAATGATATATGTGATGTTTTACTAAGACTGAATGGGAAGTTTGTTGTGACTTCAGAGTGGCTATTCAACATCAAACATGGAATTGATGGCAACATTGAGAAATACAAAGAAAGTTTTGTATCTTGAGGATTCTCTCAAAAAGAGGGCAAAGATTATGATGACATATTTGTTCCCATGGCTCAATATACAACCATTTGTTTGATAGTTTCCCTTGTTGCTAGTTAAGGATAGACTCTTCATCAGATGGACGTAAAGATGCTTTGTTGCATGGCATGTTATAGGAAGAAGTATATGTTGAACAACCACAAGGATTTGAAGTGGAAGATCGAAGAACACATGTTTGTAGGTTGAAGAATGAATTGTATGGTTTCAAGCAAGCTCCCCAACCTTGCTATGCACGCATTGACAGTTACTTAATGAAGTTAGTATTCACAAGAAGTAATGTTGATCCCAACCTCTACTTCAAGGTAGTCTAAGGTGTGCCATTGATTTTTGTTTTATATGTTGACAATCTATTCTTGATAGGTAGTGAGCCTCTGATGATCGAGTATAAGAGGGAATTAGATTCTGAATTTGAGATGAAGGGCCTTGGTCTCATGCACTACTTTTTAGGCCTTGAGGTGTCGCAAAGGCCTAGTGATATTTTTCTTTCACAAGGAAAAGACGTGGTAAAGTTGTTGAAAATATTTGGGATGACTGAATACAAGTCCATGGCTGCTTAAATGGAAATGAACTTCAAGAACTCGTGTGGAGAAGCTGCATGAACCAATTTGGAAAATCTATATGAGTATCGATAATTGATCGAGGCTCTGATGTTCCTTGTCAACAGCTGTCCATATATTTTGTATATGGTAAATAGATTAAGCCAATTCATGACTAAGCCCCTAAATGCACATTAGATAGCTGCCAAACATGCATTGATATATGCATGGGTCAATCACACTTGGCCTGAGATATTCTATTGGAGATGTTCAACTTCAGGGATACACTGATGCTCACTGGGCAGGAAATGTTATCGATAGAAAGAGTACATATGAATGTTGTTTTAGCCTTAGATTTGCCATGATATCTTGAATGTGCAGGAAATAAAATATTGTAGCATTGAGCACTGCTGAAGCAGAATATATAACTACTAGCATGGCTAGCTGTGAAGCAATTTGGTTAAGGAAGCTCTTTGGAGAGCTATTTGAGCAGGTCCTAGACACTATAGTGATATACAACGAAAATAAGAGGGATATGTGTTGGCATAGAATCATGTGTTCCACAACAAGTCCAAGAACATTCAGATCAATATCACTTTATTCAAGACATGGTGTAGAGAGGAGTTGTTAAGATCCATCACATATTCACAGATGAAAAAATTGCAGATATTCTCACCAAGGCATTACCAAAAGGAAAATTCATAGTCTTTAGAGAGTGGTTTGAACTTATGGATGTGGCCCCTCCAGATAAGGGGCAGCTCTGATCGAGGACACTAAGAAAACTCTTCCTACCTTGTTTGAGATACCAGGGTGAGGAATTGAGATAGAGGGCTCCTAGAGTCGAGGGATATTGGACAATAGGGTACTCCTGGTATAGACATATTTGGGCACATCGACCCCAAACTTATATGTCGATAAAATAGGGCTCATCAACCCTTAAAAGAGTTGTTTCATACCCTAAAAGAACATGGTCATCTAATTACATCATTCCCCAAACGTTCCACCTGAGAAACCATCCATAAATGGCCTAAACTGAACCATACTAACTGCTCCACTAGCAAAGTGTGATGCATACTAAGTGTTACACTACCAAGGTGTGATGCATACTGTTTGGGCCTTCTATATGGCATGATAGGCGAGGATGGACAAATGTCCAAGATAGTTTGCTAGGTGGTTGCTCATGGAATCTTCTAGAAACTTCTCCTATGCCACTTGCCTCTCTGAATTTGCCCAGGGATGAGTAAGAGATCCAAGAAACCTCCAAGTGGAACCAATGATAACAAGTGGAATGACACTAATCGAACCCCAAATATGACTCACACCCTTGCACACATCTATAAATGGATCCCTCATCTAAGAGATCTAGAGGGTGGAATATTGTGAATTGCAAGGAAGTGCTGATAGTTTGTAATTAAGGAAAGAGCATTGTATTGTTGGTGTGATCTTTCTATTTCATGAGGTGAAGTGGGATTGAAGCTGGGAGGAAGATGCTGGATTAGACAACTGGGTTGTAATTCTCCCTTCTATTAATAAAGTTCTTCAAGTGTTCTTCCATATGATTGTACAATTGTGAATGTTATCATTTGTGAATGCTATCATTTGTCGATTATATATTTGATTCTGTAATGTTTATGTTGTAATAGATCATGATGTTTTGATGGTTCTTTGTTGTTTTACTTATGCAGGTACTCTCCAAACGGGTTAAGTACAGGGAGGAGTTGCCAACTCTGTCAAGGGGGAGAGAGATCAAGCAAGGGATTAAGCAAAAGTTTTAGGTTGGTTCCATTATATTTCTCTTATCTGTTACACATAGAAGAAATCGTTGAATTACTTTAAACTGTTGTTTCTAGGGTATTTTCCAGACCTAGAGGGCTAATCGTTTGACAAGACACTATTTTTCCTAGAAACAAATTGGCGAATCTTCTGGGGAAGAACAGATGATTGTTTGTTGTTATTGTTTGTTTTATAAACTATAGACAGAGCCTGAAGTCATCCAGTAGCCTTCGAACTACTATTGCTCTGCAATTGCATAGTAGATGAATGCTGCTTCAGTCAATCTCTAGTTTATTTTATGAATTAAACATTTAACTTACAAGCACATCTAGATGCCCTTTCGGTAGCTCAGTAACCTCTCAAGATATTCCTCTATACTTTGCTCTTTACTATCCATCAAAGCTCAGCTTAACTCATTGAAAACAATTGCACATCTAAGCCAAAACCCATTTCAGTTGCGCTCCCTGGCCCATCACAATGTTTTTCATTGTAAACCAGTATGCACCGCACCTCCCGAGTGTAGTAACCGTGGTGCATTCCTATTTCTGTGAAGCCGAAGTGCGATGATTGACTGAACCTTTTTCCATTCTAGAAATTGGGGGTTATTGACCTTGTTTTCAGTTTTGTCTAGTTGTTTTTGCTACATATGAACAATACCTCCTTACTGAAGCCTACCTACATCACATAGATCAACCTCCATTAGATTAGGATTAGTAGATGTTTTTTTTGTATTTTTTCATCATTTACAATCCTTTGTTGAAAAGTTGCTTAAATCGATCTATCGCCTTGATATAAAAAGTGTCGTAATTGTTGTTTTGTGTCAAAAAGAGAAGTGTCATGGATTTTTCCTTCCTTGGATAGTCGATTTAACTTTTCATCATGTATTTGGTTTGATTTATTTTTATTCGAAGTGTCAAAAGCATTTTTATTCAAAATTGAAAATTTTCGTTGAGTCTTCCTTTCTCTTTTGAAGAAGAAATTGTCGAAAATGTCATTTTGAAAGAAACATTCGAGATCTTTGATGCATTTAGTGTTCCTTTTTGGCATTCTTCACATTAAGGAGAATGAAAACAAATACATGCATTTGCATTTAGCATTTTTTAGTTTGCGTGCGAAAAAATGATTTAGGAAAATGCACTAGTGTGTGCTCTTTTCTCTTTGTTTGAAAGAATTGTAATCTTCTTTCCCTAGTAGCTAGGATTTTCATTGCTCAAAATAAACAAAGATTGTTTATCATTGTAGATTGCATTTTAGGAATTTCAAAATCATCATCACGTAGTGAACCATAGAAAGGAAAACTCTAAACAAGATCAAATATAAAATAAATTTCAATGAACCTAACAATGCTTTGGAACTTCATGCAACATATCTAGAGGTCTAGGCTAGATATGTGTTCTGGCGTCGTAAAAACTAGTAACTATCATTTTCATTGAAGGTTGGGTGATTCCTCCTCCTTGATACGACAAGTACTAGCACAGACTTGTGCTCCCCGTACCGTCGTGTATATATTGGGAGACCACAATAGGCTTATATCCTTTATCCATAGGAAGCTGAGTTTGTCGCCTTATTGATCGCAATGCACTGAACACAGCATTCAAGAAGATTGATTTTTGTACATAAGTCCTTGGTAATTTCTCTTTAATTTATCACCAAGGTGTATATTGCCGTTTTGCGATTGGTTTGGTAATCATTTTGTCTAGATTTTCCGAAGTAGTCACTTTCATTCCTTTTTGACTCTTTAAAAGAAAAGGTCCATCTTAGCACTTGTCACTTCAGGCTCATTAAAAATTGAAGGAGACTAGAGTCATCTTTAGCTTTTTATCGACTCTTAAAAACTGAAAAAGCATAGTTGTGTCAAAGCGTCATTAAAATTAATTGAATTCGGAATAACATCCCTATTCCTTAGTTGATCTTAGGTTGAGATAAATGGTGATGAATCCGGAGTCCACTGATCAAGGAATCCTTTTTTAGGGGAATCTTAGTCCTTTTTCCTCTTCGGGAAATATCAGTGCTCCTTATATTGCTACATTGTCCCTTCCGAGAATTACCATTGGCCTACCAGTATGGCTGTTCTCAACCTTTGTGGTTCAAAATCTTGTGATTCCTCCGTAATCAAGTACACCTCCAGTTGATCCTAAAGTTGACCCTTTGCGCCTTCTTCCTCGTTTGTTTCGCCCTCCCCTTCTTCCTCTTCGCTTGGTGAAAGTAGCGATACTAGTAACTAGGTGGCTAAGAAGAAGAAGAAAGGGAAGGAGAAGAAGAAGAAGCCAATTCAGTGAGGGGGAAACCAATCAACCATTGCTTTGAATGCATCATCTGATGAAAATCCACCCATTAAACTTTCCAAACCCAAATTTCCATGCATAATTTGTGTGGTAAACCATTTTCGCTGAGATTGTCCTTGCATTCCTTGGATCTTGAGAGAATGGTCTCCCTGTTCACACCATCCTGTGTCATCAACTTCTGGAAATCATGTTGGTAACACGCCATTAACTAGTGAAAGTAAAGTTCATGGACAGAAGGGAAAGGTCAAAATTCCATGTAGGTTATGTGAAGGTAATCATTCCCTTCATCATTGTCCTTTTTTGGATGAAGCCAAAAGAGTATTGGATAATTGTCCTACTTCACCGCAGCGACTTCCATCTGGTTACAAGTAACTCTCCCCGAGTCCTTCTCTAGTTGAAAAACCGACTGATTTAAATCAACCATCGGTTAAAACCACTCTCTCTAAAAGTGAATCTTATGAGTCTATACCTGACCAAAATCAATAGGTCGAGGCAACAGTTGACCCAATTTCACCTTTAGCTAATCGTACCTTTCCCGAAGAGAGTGGAAATGATACTGTTCAAATTCTTTTCGTTACTTTAGATTCTAATGACCTTGGGGGAAATCTACCTGTTCCATCTAGACAAGAGGAAAACCCTCCAGCTCTCGTAACTCAAGGGGTTAATTCACCCGTTTCTTCGGTACCCGCTCCAAGTAGTCTGGTCACTTCCTTTGATTGGAATCGACTAGCAAGATCTTGCCTTCCTTCTTATATACTTTTCTGTATCATAGTACAAGTTTGTAAAATGATCGTGTCTGGCACTATTATAGATGAAGGGGCATCAGTGAGTATCCTTTCCTCAACTACTTGGAAAGCACTTGGTTCACCATCGCTTATGCCTGTTACACAGAATCTGTTAGGCTTTAACAAAGGAACCAGTTGACTGTTAGGGATCCTTCCTAAGTTACCGATCACTTTGGGAGGGAAAACCATTCATCTGAACATGATGATGGTCCTAGCACTGTTATATTACAATTTACTTCTTGGGCGTGACTACGTTTATAACATGGAAGCTATTGTTTCAACACTCTTCTGAGTGATGCATTTCCCACATGAAGGCAAGATTGTCACCATTGACCAGCTTTCATTTCCTAGTCCAAGCATAGCTCCAAGTCAATCATCATCCCTAAATGGTCTGTTTACATCAATGGTATCACTTGAATCTTCATTTCATCCACCTGATAACCACGAGTAATCTAGTGAATGTAATGAAGCCTAGCGGGCATGCACCTAGTTGTAAAGATAAGTTTCCTTGTAGTTTATGTGATTGGTCTATCACACCATTCACTTTTGTCTATTCTGGATGAAACTACCCTACCTCTGTAGGTGATGTGATTGGTCTAACACACCATTCACCTTTGTCTATTCTGGACGAAGCCAAAGAAGTGTTTCGTCTATTCTAGATGAAACTGCCCTACCTCACCGCAATGATTTCCATCTGGTTACAGGAGACTTTATTTTTCTTGCTGGGGGCATGCAAACCCATCTCAAGCATAGTTCCCCCATGGTTCAAGCTTGTCAAAAAATGAACCCATTTTCAATTTCATTTTCAATTTTTAGTTTTGTCATTTTTCAATTTTTAGTTTTGTCGTTTCGAGCTTGCATAAAAATGAAACCGAAACCAAGCATAGTTCCCCCATGTTTCAAGCTTGTCAAAAAAAAATGAACCCACCTTCAACTAAATAACGTTTGTGACTTCCATTCTATTAGCCTTTTGAATGTTGGTTGTGTACATCCCATCACCACCATCCCTTTGGCCGATCATACGCTTTCAATTGGTTGTTTTACCCTTTTTCAGGAATAGTTGTGATGAGTGGTCTTAATAGCCAGCCTCTTTACAGTATTCACCATGTTTTGAGAAGTTCCAAATTCACCGGAACCAGTTGCTACCCTAGACACCACTCATTCCTCAAAATTGAGTCTCCTTTAAACCCTTTTCAGACTTGTTAAATATGAAAATATTGTTAAGCCCTTGGGCTTTTTAGCTCATTAAAGTGATTGGAAATGCCATCCCTCTTGTATGATTTTATACTTTTTTGGACCCGAGGGATTATCCTACGAAAAAGTCAAGCGCTTGACTTTTTCGGCTCATTAAAGTGATCGGAAAAGTCATCCCTTTTGTATTATTTTATCCTTTTTCAGACTTAAGGGATTATTTTATGAAAAAGAACTTTTGGATTTTTCTTTTCGTCCCTTTTCAAACTCTCTAAACATGAAAAGGATTGATTTATCCTTGTCGTTAAACTCGTTAAAACAATAGCGACAAACTTGTTTATTCTAGACAAGACCGAGTTTCACTATCGCTAGACTCGTTAAAACATAGCGACAGGTTTTCCCGAAGGGAAAATTATAGAACAAACATATGTTATCCTCCTCAAGCTTGACAAAAATAAAGAGATACTGGTAAGCAATGACTGGGGAAAAAGGGAAAAACTTGAAGAATTTATGGTAGCAGGTTGCTCTTGAACATGACACTTTCACTCCATCGCCATTATTGAGTCGAGTTGGGTTATTTCATTCACCAGTCATTTCACCATAGGTATTTCACACCATCCATCTTTTGGGGTTAACGCTACCAATCCATCTCAGTGCGCCGACATGTTCAAGAGAAGTCATTCAGTTGAGAAACCACAATCCAGTTAATGTCTCATCCACTGTAAAACCTCCAACCTTCATTTTTTCATGACTGCCATTCCTGAACCTTGTGTCATCAATTCGTTTTAACCTCCATAAATCATTTGTCTCATTTTGTGTTGTAGATGTGGGATACATCAAGGCCCTCCTATGATGAGTCGCTTCTTGTCGACATCAGCTCATTATCCAAGAATTTGACTTAGAAACAACCCTTTCAATGCTTTGAAGCTTGCATACATCAATGGAAAGTTTCTCACTTCCGGCGATAAGTTGACATCAATGGCTTTCGACCAAAAGATTTTTCATGGTGTTCAACATCGGATCATATATTCACACCACATGAATTTTACCGTAGTACCTTGAGGGTCATTATCATTATCGGTGATTCCTCTCGCGTTTGTTAACAGCTCACATTATTGGCTGGTAATCAAGCGATGTCTTTCCATGTTGGACTTCAGAACATCTCTTCACATGGATTGACTTGTACATCAAGTGAAGATTGAACGAGTTTGAAGACCCTGGATCTATTTTCATCCATCCGGGCCGCCATATATTCAGGAATATAAAAACATCAAATGTACAAAAACGTTGTACAGATGGTCATCCGAACCATGGAAGATGACTCTACATCTGAAGAATCACCAGTCTGCATCTACAGACGACTATCTGATCTATGTACATGAAATGAATTCATAAAGCTAAGCATGGGAATTCCTACCTCATCTAGATCATGAAATTATATTATGATGATGTATTGTATTGTAACTTATGCAGGTCACCTTCCAGTTCGAAACCTCAGAACCTCATGATAAAGCATTTCACCCGACATCAATATTTACGACTTCATGCTTTAGGGGGAAACTGTTATAGACATATTTGGGCATATCAACCCGAAACTTATATGTCAATAAACTAGGGCTCATCAACCCCTAAAAGAGTTTTTTCATACCCTAAAAGAACATGATTATCTAATTACATCATTCCCCAAAAGTTCCACCTAAGAAACCATCCAGAAATGGCCTAAACTGAACCATACTAACTGCTCCACTAGCAAAGTGCGATGCATACTGAGTGTTACACTACTAGGGTGCGATGCATACTATTTGGGCCTTCTATAGTGTGTGATGGGTGAGGATGGACAAATGTCCGAGACAATTTTCTAGGTGGTTGCTCATGGTATCTTCTAGAAACTTCTCCTATGCCACTTGCCTCTTTAAATTCGCCCAGGGATCAGTAAGAGATCCAAGAAATCTCCAAGTGGAACCAATTGAAACAAGTGGAATGAAACTAATCAAACCCCAGAGATGACTCACAACCTTGCACATATTTATAAATGGACCCCTCATCTAAGAGATCTAGAGGCTGGAATGTTGTGAATTGCAAGGAAGTGCTGATAGTTTGTAATTGAGGAAAGAGCATTGTATTGTTGGTGTGATCTTGCTATTTCATGAGGTGAAGAGGGATTGAAGTTGGGAGGATGATGCTAGATCAGACAACTGGGTTGTAATTCTCCCTTCTATTAATAAAGTTCTTCAAGTTTTCTTCCATATGATTGTGCAGTTGTGAATGTTATCATTTGTGAATGCTATCATTTGTTCATTATATATCTGATTCTGTAATGTTTATGTTGTAATAGATCACGATGCTTTGAAGGTTCTTTGTTGTTGTACTTGTGCAGGTACTCTCCAAGTGGGTTAAGTACGAGGAGGAGTTGCAAGCTCTGTCATGGGGGAGAGAGATCAAGCAAGGGATTAAGCGGAAGTTCCAATTTGGTTCCATTATCTTTCTCTTATCTGTTACACATAGAAGAAATCATTGAATTGCTTTAAACTGTTGTTTCTAGGGTAGCTACCAAACCTAAAGGGCTAGTTGTTCGACAAGACACTAGTTTTCCCAGAAACAACTCCCCTATCTTTTACCCATAGGGTTGAAGATGTTTTTCTCCTATCCTAATAGGGTCAGAAAATGGTTCTCACCTGTTAGGTCTTTGCAAAGTATACCCCAGTTGGTATCATACCCACAAGTAGGGATTGTCGGGAATACCACTCCTCATTTAGCTAATGAATTGAGAGTGTACTTAGGGGTGTACAACCCAAGTCGATTATGACACAGATGTTTTCCACATGAATATTGAGAGTTGTTGATGGGAAGATCAGTTGGAAATAGGATTGGGTTGAGATGTTGCTCCCCTTTTGAGATTCTGGGTTGAGGATGAGTTACCCAATGAGATTTTAGAGTCAAAGATGTGATCCCATCTATGATGAGTTATCCTATTACTCGGTGTGGGTGGAAGCTATTTCTCCCCAATACTTCTTTTAGATCTAAGAAATGTTTAGAAAATAGAGTAGAGTAGAGACAATCAAAGCATGACCACAACATGAAAGGATGATACGAAGATCAACCTACATATATTGGGAGGTGCAATTCTTTCTAGTTGAGAGGGAGTGTTAATTTTTGCAACTAGGGTCAAATTCCACATTGGACAACTCGAATGACTAAGATGATGCTTGCATTAAATTCATCTTTTCGAGAGGATGAAAATTAACGATCATTGGATTTGGTCAAGGGGAATTTGAGTTTTGAATTATTTTATTCATTCATGTATTATGGAATGGGTTGGCCCTAAGCACATGTGAAATTGGTTAGGTCGGCCTCAACCCCAAGTGGACCCTATGGAAAGCCTATAAATAGAAGCAACGTCAATCTCATTTCATCACATTGATCAAGCTATCTTCTATTCTTCTCTTGTGTCTTGGTCTACATAGGTCTGACAAAAGGAGTTCACGCAAGGGTCCAAAATCATAAGAGAAAATCTCGCTCTCATCTAGGGTTTTCTAGTTCTTAGACATTGGCATGAAACTAGGAATTTTATTCCCTATATGCTTGCACACAGTGGTCAAGAAAACTTCTAGGGACCCATATACGTTGGCACAGAAACTTATGAGAGAGTTGAGGGTTTCATAAGAATATCTAAAGGTGTCGGTCCCTAGATTTTCGCACGCAGTCATCCTGAGAGCATCCATGTCGTCCTTGATGTACGCATAGTCACTAGAAGGGAGTGTCCAAGGGCTTACGAGTAGATCTGATAGGTTTGACCCCAGATGCATGCACAGGGTCTTCTTAAGAGCATCTCACCAGTTACAGATGCACTCAAACAGTGGCAGAGAGAGTTTCCACGGAGGTTCAGATGCACACAGTCAATTTTGCTAAGAGCATCCAGGGTTTTGACTTTGGATTTGACAGTTGGCTTCAATGTTCTGGTAGATCTCGGTTTCTCTCTTCTGTTATATAGTTATATAGATTTTTAGATCTGATTTTTACATATCATCTGCAAACATATGTATTGGCCTCATTGTACTCTCTACTTAAAATTGTTTATGATGATCTATTAAAGAAGAATATTTGAAAGGGTTTCCCCCTTGTGGGGTTTTTCTGTAGCCTTGGACCAATATGTTGCCTCTTATGGTTGTGTTGTTGTCTTCTTTGTCACTGCATATATTTTTATTTCTTCATTTACATTTATGGTTGATTATACTGCTAATAATTTGATGCACTGTTAATGAAGAAGTAAATTGGGCTAAAGTAACTGATACAAGAAAGAACAATCTGAAAAATTAGCATTATTATATCAAATATTTAATACTTCGAACAGCTAAGGTATTTGTGCTTTTGAAATTTGATATATTACATAATAATCCTCATTCTAACCAATCCATGATAGGTTGAAGCTGAATATACGAGCTTGATGTTACCAAACCCATGAAAATGTAATTGGATGAGAGAGGCTTGCATCAGAGGGGAAGAGATAGCTTTCAGTTCTTTGAATGAGTAACTGAAGTTTCAGGTACAATTCAGGCGGTCATGGTTGTAGAACATGTCATCCAAATCAAAATCTAAGAGCCAATACCAAACGAACGGGTGGGCAAGGAGCACTAAACATATAACCAGAATCTCAGGTTGGTTTTAATGCCCATAAATTTTGGATTTATTTTATTTGAATATGTGGATAAATTTTGGATACCAGTTTTGTTTGCATATGCCAATAAATTATTTTGAAACACAAACCTATTCATTCACTTTGTTGAGAAAATCCATATTTTGTAATATTTCTAATGTGAAAAAAGTAAAATTGATTGAAACCATAATCATCCCTTTCAATCATTAACAATCGATATTAATTGATGTTAAGAAATAGAAGAAATGGATGATTTTTTAGCGTGTTAGTTTAATGTTTGCAGAGTCTCATTAGTTTCATATTGCATGTAAATATTTGGAGGCCCTGGACCTTAATCTGTTAGGAAACATTTTATTAGGGTTGGATTGGCTAAAAACATGTTCCGAGAATGAATTTTTTGACCACTGAGATACCTCCACATTTTGGTAATCTTGGTGAACAACGACCCTTCGTCTTTTATCATCAACATGCCAAATGAAATTTCTTATGAATTAGTCACTTTGATGCAACCTTGAATCCAGGTGTTCTACCAAAATCAATGAGATTCAAGCAAAGGGTGATGTAGTTGGAAATCTATGCATGACGAGCAAGGACAAGTGTCCATATAAATCCATAAAGAAAATAAGGGTATATTGAGTAAAAATGAAAAGTGTCCATATAAATCCATAGTAAAGAGAGCTCTGCCAAACATAGAACATTATATTCAAGTTTCTCCTTTAAAAAAAATCATTCTTAGGACATTAAATATAGTTGATATAGTTTAACATTATATTCAAGTAAATTTATACCTTTCAATTTTCTCCTTTGAGCTCACTATTTTTCACTGGATTGTTAGGTGATATTTAAATTGGTTCTTTGCTTCCCTATTTGCTCTGGAAGCGCAGAGTGAAATTGTTAAAAAATGTAGATAACACTCAATGTGAATAAATTTATTTCTCAAATAGAAGTACAATAATATTTACACTCAATGTCAATAATATTATAATAATAAAAATAGAAATAATATTTACAATAATAAAAATAGATAACAATAGATGTGAATATTTTTATGGTTGCACTTAATTTACAGTGTTACCATAATTAACACTATGGATGTTATTTAAAGCATAATTGCAAAAAAAATTCATAGAATGTTTGTAATATATTGTTAAAGTAGATAGCTTGGTACATATTTAATATATCTCATGAACGTTAAACAATATAAGCACACTATCAAATCCTGAACTAGTGGCTAGAAAATCTGAAATCTAATATTAATAAATCAAGGATTGGCCAGAATTCCATTTCTTAGGGTGACTCTGAACCTCATTTTATTAACCAATATAATACATCGGAAGAACTACTTATTTATACTGCATCAGACTTAGAGTAAAAAGAAGTAAAAAAATTATTTATCAAATACCATGAATTACTATACCTTTTTCCCTCCAAGTTTTGGATCACGACTTTAATTTTCATATACACACCAAATTGACTGTAACATACACCTACACCATAAGAATCAACTCAAAAAAAAAAATCGTAAGGTCAACATGCCTAATGATTTACCAACACATTTACCACAAATATTATATCCACTTAATTATGGAAATTAAAGAATATCTATTGCAAGAGTTATTTGATGCACCCTAACTCAGATCCCTAGGTCATATTAATTCACAATGTTAACGTGAGATCATTAACAGTACCACCATTTATTCTTTCATTAAACTTTAATGTACACTATTATTGTTTTGCTGATATCAAGGTGTTTTGAGCCACATCCTCAGTCCACTTGTAACATTTGTAGCCATGGATGAAAGCTCCCTTGGTTTCCACTAGCACAATCATTTTTACCCTAACCCCAAAAAAAAAAAAACAGTCATTCCTCTTGGCCATGCTAGGACTCTAGCTCTACAACTCTTTCCTCCTTTCACAACACTGAGTGTGTGCTCTAGGTTATAAGATGTGTCTTCAAGGTTATCCTCTAGCAAGAAGTTTGCCTTTCCTGCTACCTCTTCATTTCTCAGACAGAAATGGTACTTCTCAAGGTTAATTCCTGATCTCTGCATCATATGTTCATTTTGTTTCAGTGTCTATCATTCAAGAACACTATGGATAACTCTCCTTTGTCCTTGGAGGATCTTCTATTTTTCTTCAGCAATGGAGATACCTTCGAGGAGTTGGCAGACCCCAAATTATTTCTTCACAGGTAACCCAGACATAGTTTTTTAAACAGAAATTTGTTCCTTCGCTCACGATTTTTGACATAGGGTTTGTTAGGCCCCTATAATACTAGTGATTCCCCCATTACTATTATCTTTGTATCCCTTATTTTTATTATTGTGCTCCTATTGTCCCTATATTTTTATTAGTATACCCCATAGAAACCCACTATTTTTATTTTTGTGCCCTTATGTTATTACCGTTATGTCAGCTTGATTATATTGTAACCCTTTAGACTCCTATATATAGAATGGAGGTTTAGTCATTTGTATCATCCAAGAATTGTTCATTTGTGTAATGTAAAGGAGCTTGCCCCTCGAAGAGGCTAAATTCTAAGGTGTTGATCTATTTTTTCTATCTTTTTGTGAGTTGGTTTCCTAACATTTGGTATCAGAGCTTTGGATTCTAGGGTTTCACTGCTCCAAATAGGTCATCATGGCATGTTCACTATAAACATTTTTCTGGGAAGATTTAGAAGCTACACAAAAAACCCATTTGATTTGAACTCATTCAAAAGATCAGCTTTGAATTTGAAAGCTTGTCTCGCTATATTTACGAAGATATGATTTGAGGACGTTATGGTTTTTGTAGACTCTTGAATTACATTCCAAACAAGTGAGCTAGGGAAAATAGTCATAACTTTTGTTTTGAGCATTAGATTTAAATTTCGTTAGACTTTTTAGAAAGAGGATGGCCTTTAGTTCTCGTTTTATTAGTTTTAGGTACTATGTTCGAAACAGTGACACATGGCATGTCATATAAGTTTTCTCTATGGAACTAGTTTATAATCAAGCCACCGTGGGATATTTGGCATAACTCTTTGTTGGATAATCCAATCTTGATCAAGCTAGTGAGGTTAGAAAGAGTACTCAAAGGGCTACTGTAGGGTGAGATTTCAGATATTCGAGATCTGCAGTTACAGAGATAAAACAGATTCAATATTGAGCTCTTAGAAAGTGAAAAAAATGTCTGTAGTTTTTTTTAAATTTTGCATAAGATTGGTTTGAAAAATTAGTTTGAAGGAATTCAAAGGGAATAGTGAAGAATTATTAGCATTATTTGATGCCCCAAAGAAAGAAAATGGAAACACCTAGTAAGAAACCTAAAATCTATAGAATGACTTGTGAAGAAGAGGAAGAAATGCAACATGATATATCAAAATTACAAGACCAAGTACAACAAATTTCACTCTCACGAAAGTAAATGAAGCCAAGATGAATGGCGTGGAAGCTAATATGAATGGCATGGAAGTTAATATGGATGGCATGGAAGCTAAGATGGATGGCATGGAAGCTAAGATGAATGGCATGGATGATAGGATGGAATAATTGAAGATAAATTTGAATACATTGCTACAATAAATGGTCACTAATGGTGAAAGTGTAGTAAAGGAAACTCATGATGAGAACAAAAGAAATGTTAATCAGGATTTCATAGACTCTAATGTTGGATTGAAGAACCACCATGTTCCAAAAATCAATATGAGGAAGTTTGATTGCAAGGATCC
This sequence comes from Pinus taeda, assembly GCA_000404065.3. NCBI lineage: Eukaryota > Viridiplantae > Streptophyta > Pinopsida > Pinales > Pinaceae > Pinus > Pinus taeda. The sequence continues at coordinate 714 of APFE031574833.1, read as the reverse complement.
CAGAACATGGATACTACAGATGGAACAATTTTTCGATCTCCATAATGTGCAAAACACACAAAAGGTATGTATTGCAACTTTATATTTGGAACCAAATCAGCTTGTATGGTATCGATCATTTTGCTCTCGTAAACAAATTGTCACTTGGGCAATTTTTACGGAAGAAATGATAGCACATTATGAGGATACAAAAAGAAACACCTTTCTTAGCCAATTGATAAATATCAAACAAAAGGGTTCAATGATGGAGCACATTGAGAACTTCCAAAAATTGAACATAAGGGTAAAAGATATTCGAGAGGAGCATAGGATTGATGTGTTCATAAGGACTTTAAAAGATAATATCCAACACGATGTTCTCCTTTGGGAACCTGATTCATTGGAGAAGGCATTCAGGTTAGCAAGAAAAATGGAAAGCAAAATTATGGCAACCAGGAAGCCTACCACTCACAACTATAAAGACGGAAGTGTTGTTGCCCCTAGTCTTCCACAACCTATAAGGTTGACACCACAACAATTGGAAGAAAAAAGAGCAAAAGGGCTTTGTTACAGTTGTGATAGCAAATACACTTAAGGTCATAAGTGTGCTGAGAAGAAATCATTCTACATAGATTGTGAAAAAAGGAGGAAGAAAAGGAACAAGAAATGTCAAAAGAAGAGGATATACTCTAGGAACAAACCCTAGATAAACAAGAAATGAATCCGACCATATCT
>APFE031574822.1:16947-100161 GCA_000404065.3 Pinus taeda | reverse complement strand
TAATGCTCATAAAAAATGACCTATGATAGTGGTGGCGATGGTGAATATGATGACGAGTACAATGGCAATGACGATGATGATTAAATGATGATAACGACAACAACAATACAATGATAGGGACCCTATGCCATCAGGGATTCCCTATATGGGAAAATATTACTTGCATGTGGGAAAGTTATTATTGATCACAAAAATGAATAAACTCATTAGACAATTTGAATTCGCCTTCATCACCCGTCCAAATATCCTTAATATTTCGAATTTTTATTGTAGTGTAGTTTAATATATTTATGTTAATTAATTCTATAAATTCAACTTAACAAGTTATATTTGTGTGTTAAGTTATATTTGTCTATATGCACAATATGTGACAATTTATACACACATAAATTATTTTCATTTTGTCTCAGTCAGAACTTCATATAAATTCTAACCATTTTCAACTAATAGATGAAACTAACCATAGTAACTCTTATCTAACTAAATGAGCTTGCTATTTCCAACCAAGAAACCATATTAACTAACAGACATTTTAATGATATTAATTGCATCAAGTAATGAGTATACCTATAAAAATATTCAAAACACCAATTTAGGTTATGAGTTCTAAACATGGTAATTAAATGACTATTACAACCAAATAACATGAATCATTTCAAAATGGGACATAACAATTGTCCTTATTTAAATATGAATTACATACTCTGTAAATTATCTAGAAGTCTTCATTTATGTTATCATCTGCATCTATGTCTTCCAATGCTTCCTTGTCAATGTTCATGAATATATTTTTGTAGGCAATTAATATTACTCTTCTTAAATCATTCTGCTAAAGTCATAATGTGATCATCCTCATCCTCACCTTCATCATATTCTGTATCAATAAAATTTGTTTCTAGATAAAATATATCAATGCTATCAGATCTATTAATTTGATCTTCATTTTGTATATCATCAATATTGCCATCTTCTATAAGATCATTTGCCTTTGGAAATTGTTGGTTTTCATGGTGAATTGATTCATCTAATTTATCGTTTTGTGAAAATACACCTCTAGCTCCACTTCTCCATATTGCTAAAGGAATGTCATCACCATCATCTAATTCACAGTCTTCTGGCTGAACATCATCATTGATGTCAATTTTTTCTATGTTCCCCGGTTCTTGAACTATATTTTGTTGGTCATCATTATTTTTCTTTGTATTGATTGAGGAATCTTCGAATATATGTCTTAATCTTGGATCATAATGAATGACAAATATCCATTTTGGATCCAAGATATCTTCATAGAAAAAAACCTACATGTGAAGAAGATAAATATATTAGATCTCATGTGGTATCAAATCTTATTATCAATGAGAATTTATATATCCACAATAAAAAATGAATTAAAAAATTACATAAGACCATTATTTCTTATATTTGTTATATTGTTTTAGTGGAAAAATACCTGCTCACAGTAAATTGGTAGAACATAAGGCTCCTTATCTTGTGGTAGGTATTTTGATGAATCTATAGAAAACAATCCACTATGGATATCATGTCTCTGTGTCCTGTTAAATGCTTCATACCATTTACATTTAAAAATACTACATTTGAAAGAGCGGTAATCTAACTCAATAATTTATTTTATTTTTCCAACCTATTGAAGATTCCCTTCAATAACATTTTTATCTTTTGAACTTGCTCAACCTGATTGCTTGAAATCAACCATGATCCCATAATCGAAGGATCATTTTTTTGCATCTACTCTTTCTACACGATAATGATGACCTTATGCCCACATTGCAGGATACTTCCTCACCTATGACAAGCCATTTACTTGAGTGAAATTAAATATGATTGTGCATAGTTAAATAGTTAACAGTGTGATTAATGTGTTCAAGCAACATTTTGTAATAATTCAAAATTTACCTTTTCTTCACATCCTCTGCACATGTTGATCTCACCTTCTATTATGTTTGCATCAATTCCTTCCTCATCTATTTGGTTTTGAATTTGCTTATAAACCCATTCTATTATGCGTTCTTTTCCCCATTGACCGGAAATATCAATGCGAAGTGGGGTATTCCTTTGGTTTGATATCTTAAATTGTTTCCTTGCTTCTAACACTTATTTCCTTTTTATATCATACATATCAATCCATTTATTCATGAATTCCATTTGGTAGAGGACAAACTTGTTGAGCACAACACTTTCATCAACACCTATGAAAAATCAACATGTATAATTCAAACTTAAAATATTATTCTTTCAATTCGGGAAGCCCAAAATGGTTTAGTAAATGATTCTAAAATAACTATAATAATGAATATTTTACATACCAATTACTTCTTGAACACCATTAGTTTGAGGCTTTTCTCCATCTATAATATCAGATGCATGTTCTTGATCAAAAAATTGTGCGCCATCTTCAAAATCTTTACCAAAGAATTCACATAGGAAGAAAAATGCTTCATTTAGTACATACCCTTCAGCCATGCAACCCTTTGGATGTGCCTTCTGTCAGACATATATTTTTAGTGTTTTCATGTATCTCTCAAAGAAAAACATCCATCTCATTGAAACAATACCTGCCATTTCAATGTCATCAACTAGATGTATAAGTAAATGGACTTGTAGGATCATGAAACTTATAGGGAGCTCGTTTTCAAATACACATACAATTTCTGTGATTTCTTCCTTCCATCTTGGCACTTTGGACTCATGGATCTCTTTAGAGGTCACCCACCTAATTAGATATTTTCATTAAGTTAGTATGGATTTTTAGTGACATTTAGAATGAGATAGTATTATATCATTGTATCGTATAGAGGAACATTTCATACCATGTAAAACCTTGTAAATATCAAGCGACCATATACCTCGTAAAGGCTGACAATCAACATATGGAATTCCTGAAGTTAGTTGTAAGGCATGAATCCCCTCTTATTGCTAGTGGCATGATATGCTATCAAACCAAATTATTATAGTTCATTAATATTGATTTATCATAATATATCAAAATAATTTTTAGTAAGTAAATGATAAGAATAACAATTAATTGATGTTAATACCTTCATAAAATAGTGATAATCATGTGTTTTGGATCTTGCGATATGTCCCTCTACTGCAAAAGCTTTATTCAATGATGAACCATATCCTGTGGGTGTTCTTATTGAATGAATCACATCTTTTAGTTGATCTAACTCTTTTGTTTTTAGTATCCATGCAACTTCTGCATATGATTCATTTTCCTTACTGGGCCACAAATGTCTTCTATCAAATTTGGTACGTGAAAGAGCAATATCTCTCCTTGATGATAAAGTGTCTTTATATTTGCTAGATATATGTTGAAAAATAGAATCAGGGACATTTTTGAAAACATGCATAGAATCTAGTAAATGAGATATTAATAGATCCTTCCCGTAAGGGAGATCATAAAATATGGATTTCATTTTCATTCCTTTTGGAATTCAACCATAACTTGTTCTGGTTCCTCAATTGAATGATCATGATGAAAAAAATGGTTCCAAGATTTTGATTCAATGTCTCCATCCATTTTAAGCCAATTAGCAGGACCCATAACCTTGGGAGGAGATTTATTTTCAGTTTTTCCATCAAATTGATTCTTTAGGTAGTTTCTAAACTTATGGTCAGGTGGTAGAAAAACCCTGTTGTTTTCATAAATAACTTTGTGTAGATCTTTAGAATATTGCCCCTCAAATTGTTCTGAACATCTTGGACATGCAAAAATCCCTTTTGTTTGTAGCCCTATAATCAAGAACTAGCTTACATAAGAAAACAATAATAATGTAATACTTATATACAACTTGAATGGAAAATAAATTATGATGTACTACGAATATGCAAATTATTTGATCTCTTACTAGAACAAACACCAAGTCCTGGGAAATCATGAATTGTCCAACATAGTATGCCATAAAACATGAAGGACCTATTTGATGGAGGATGTGATATGTCATACATTCTTATGCCTTTCCATAACAATTACATCTCATCAATAAAAGGTGCAATGTAAACATCCATTTTTTTCACTTGATGTTTTCCTAGAATGATGAGAGTTAACATAAGGTGTTCCTTTCTAACACTCATCCATGGGGGAATATTGTATGCTATTAGTCCAACTGGCCAAACACTATAATTTGAGCTTAGGAAAGAGAAGGGGCACACTCCATCCATTGCAAGTCCTATGATCCAGGTGGATGTTGGTAGCCACCCACCTATCCCATTTGGACCCCCACAACTATCTCTTTTAGTTTTTCATTTCCCATAATTATAACACAATTTATTATTTTTAGCAGTTTTTTGGGTCCTAAACTTCCAAGCCATTTTGAGGCCCTAAACGACCTTTTTTTGAGAAATCTGGGAGCAACATGGGTCCATGGACTGATGTTGCTCTTCCCAAAGTTGTAGTGCTCGGATAGGTATTTTTGACGAACTATTGTATGAGTCAAACGGAGATTGTATGCCAAAGTTATGACTTGGGAAGTTGATGTACCAACTTACCCAAAACGGGGCCCACAATTTGGTGTTTCATCTTCTAGGGTTAAGTTTTCGGATTTTAAGGGTTTTCTATTGTTTCTCAACAATAAATAGGCCTTCGAGACTCATTGTAACACAGTTCAGAGGCATGTAGCCACCACATCTCTTCTCAGAGATAAGCTACCATCGCCCTAGCCAGTATTTCCATTTTTGTTTGTAAGCATATTTCAGTATTTTATAGTAATGGAATGAAGTATTATTTCTGCTCCACCTTTATGTATATAGTTATATTTTTATTTTGTTGTGTTCCTGTTTAAATCCGGATCATTGGTATTAGAATGATCTGCTTTTTTTCTCTGTTTTTCTTTTCATGTCCCCAACGAGGTCAGGATATAAGGAGTTAGGGCTTGAACTGGTCTAACCTTTGCAAGACCAGCCTCATAAATCCTTATCGCCTCCCATGGCGGATGGAAGGAAAGACCAAGGGGTAGGAGATCCTATCAAAATCTTGTTCGAAGAAGTCCTTGAGCAGCAAAGGAACACGATGATGAATATCTTTGCACAGATCCTTCAGCGACTACCTAGAGGCGACACATCAGCTTCCAACAAATACTCTGGAAATGCCACACAGTTTAAGGTACAAGTTAATTTTGAAATGCCCATCTTCGAGGGTCAAATAGACGTAGATGCCGTAGATAAATGGTTAAATCTATGAGACGGGTATTTTTCTGTTCATGAATTTTCGAGTCCAGAAAAGATTGTTTTTGTTGTTCTCAAAGCAGCCCCCCACGTCAAGGACTGGTGGGAAACTTACTGCGAGCAAAAGAATGAAAGTACTGGCTCACTATATTCAGTCACACCCACCTGGGATTCATTCTAGGATGCCGGCAAGGAGAAGTACTACCTTGTCAAAAGCTATGAGGAAAAATACATCAAATGGACCACACTACAGTAGGGAAGGGACCAAGATGTGTCAGAGTTCACAAACATTTTTCATACCCTTCACACACAGTTGTGTATTAAGGACTTTGAGCTACATTTTGTACTCAAATAACACATCTGCCTACATAGATACATCTAGGAATAGATGGAGTTCCTGAACATCTTCTCGCTCAGCATGGCATACCGATATGTTGTCAAAATCGAGAAAAAGTTCAAACAGAGGAAGCGAGACTTTGGATCTACAAATTCAAAAACCAAAAGGAAAAAGCCAAGGCGGGGTGACCCAAGACAACCCGTCGAAGCAACAAGAAAATAACAACACCACGAATTCAAAGAGGGATATAGGAAAGTGGTGTGAGTTCCATAATAGTCCCACTCATAACACAAGTGAGTGTTGGACCAAGCAGTCACTAGTGGCTGAGTTGAAGGCTTCAGAATCAGATGCATGTTCCGACCCTGAGTCAGAAACTGACAAAGGGAATAGCAAAGGGAAGCAAATCATTGATGCGGAGCCTAGAATCACTATTGCCACCACCAATATCCAGAAGAATGAGCTCGAAGATCCCGAGGAGGGGGGACATATTTTCCACTCATAGATGTGGGTGAAGGGTTCACCACTACAATTCATTTTCGGCAGTGGCAGCCAAAAGAAACTCATTTGAGCAGAGGTCATGAAGCACTTGGGCCTACCGACTACACCACACCTGCAACCGTATAATATCAGGTGGCTTCATGAAGGATGAGATCTCAAAGTTCCCCAACAGTGTCACCTTCTCTACAACATCAAGCCCTTCACAGATGAGGTATTATGTGATGTTACACCTGTGGACGTTTGTGATGTATTATTAGGCCAACCATACTTCTGGAGGCGACATGCTGTGTATGAGTCAAGGCCCCGCACTATCATTATTTCTTTGAATAATTCATTATACGGGATACCAGAGGTAGCCCCACCTACCATCACTTCTTTGATCGCTACTAAGAAATGCAGCAAGCTCATCTCACAGACTAGGAAATTTATTTTTTGTCTGGTTCGCTCCCAAAGTAAGGGGAAGGTCGTTGCCACATCCATGACCCCCACGAAGGGTTCCTCCACGCAGCAAAAACAACAAAGGAATACGGTCATGACAGAACACAGGAATAACTTCTCCTCACCCACAGGGGTACCACACAATCTTTAGGTGGGCAACAAATTCTGGTTGCATCTGCAGAAAGAATGCCTTACAAGAACCCATCAGAAGCTCCGACCACGCCGACATGGTCCTTACACCATTACTAAGGCTGTGGGAAATAATGCTTTGGAGCACAGCATTCCTCCATTCCTTTACTTGCACCAAGTGTTCAATGTGTACCACCCTCGACCATGCTTCCCACCATTACTAGACACATCCGAGATTGTATAACATCTCACTAGGGACCAAGTTCAGAAGATGGAGGAACTCAACACAATGGGTACCATTGCTTCCTAAGGGGGGAGGAATGATCCAGGTGGATTTTGGCGGCCACCCACCTATCCCATTTGAACCCCCACAACTGTCTCTTTCAATTTTTCAGTTTCCATAATTGTAGCACAATTTACTATTTTTAGCAGTTTTTTCGAGTCCTGAATTTCTGGAGCTGTTTTGAGGCCCTAAGCGATTTTTTTTTGGGAAATATGGGAGCAACATGGGTCCATGGACCCATGTTTCTCTTCTCAAAGTTGTAGTGTTTGGGTAGATCTTTCTAACGAGCTATTGTACGCGTCAAACGAAGATCGTATGACAAAGTTATGACCCCAGGAAGTTGATGTACCAACTTACCCAAAACAGTGCCCAAAATTTGGTGTTTCATCTTCTAGGGTTAGGTTTTGGGATGTTAAGGGTTTTCCATTGTTTCTAAACAATAAATAGGCCTTCTAGCCTCATTATAACATAGTTCAGAGGCATGTAGCGACCACATCTCTTCTTAGAGATAAGCTACCATCACCATAGCTCGTATTTCCATTTCTATTTGTAAGCATATTTCAGTATTTTATAGTAATGAAATGAAGTATTATTTCCTTTGCATATTTGTGTATATGGTTATCTCTGTATTTTGTTGCGTTCCTATTTAAATCCAGATCATCCTAACGTAACACTGCGAGGTTCATCTTTGAATTTTCTTGGCCATTTTTCCTCTATATGTTTCATTGCTTTGGAGTCCATAGGAATTCACATGAATCCATCTTTACTTCTATTCTTTGCATGCCAATCCATCAATTGTGCAAGAGATTTACAATGAAACATCCGTTGTAGTCTAGGAATAATTGGCATGTGTCATAAAACCTTATTTGGAACTGTAGAACCTTGTACATCCGTACGATATCTTTTCTCTTTCCAAACAGGGCATTCTTCATTGTCTTTATATTCATCTGTATATAAGATGCAATCATTTTTACGTGCATGAATTTTCTTATATTCAATCCCCAACTTGACTAACAATTGATGCGCTTCTCTACAATTTGATGGCAACACATTATCCTCAGGGAATATATTATCCTTTAGAGCCTTGTAAGTTTTTGTTTCAAACCCACATGTTAGAAATATCATTTGTAATGATGTTTATATACCATAATGTAAAATACACCTCAAATTAAATTAAATGAAGTTAGTACTTATATTCTAATTGAGGACACAAATTGATAGTGAAGAACTAGAAAGATAATTCAAATTACTTTGTAAGGTAGTGAAGCTCTTATTTGACCAACCAAATAATGACTTGATTTCCAATCATATTAATGTGCATGAAATCTTGGTTGTTCTACTTGCACTCGATTTGAACACCATTGTCTTTTCTGCTTGCTTAATTGATTCATTGATGTTGATATCATCATAATTATGTTGGTGGTAATTTCCCTCTATATCAACATCATCATTATTATGCATATGATCATCACCCTCATCATTGTTTCCATCCCCAAAGAAACTTGTGAACATTTCGTTCAATCCTTCTTCATTCATTACATTTCCATCAACATCTCTACTCTGAGCAGTGGACGACATGTCATCAGTGTATGCTAATTTCATCAATTCCTCAAATTTTTCACATGGTAGTTCTCTCTTCAATGCTTCTCTTCTTCTTCTAGTATGGTTTAAAGGATGAATTAGATCATCTCGTTGAATTCTTAATGGTATAGTTGGATCTTGATCATTAGTAGGTGTATCATCAACATCATTTACCTATAACTAAATGCAATCATTATTTAATGTTAGATAGAAATTATTGTATAAACATGGATCCATTTCAAATATATACACAATAAATTACTCAACAATACAATATTATACATATATACAATAAATTAAAAATATTATTTTTGAACACGTTATTTTAAAAACAAGCCACATCAATTTCATATTCTTAGATTTTCTACCTTAGCAACATCCAAAAACAACAATTGTCTCCAAGTATTCATCCATGCATGTAGTATCATCATGACCAAGCTCTTGTTCATTGTGTTGATTTTCTATTGCATTTACAAACTCCATTGTCATATCCTCTTCCACCCATTTCTTTTTGTGTGATTAAATTGTACGGCGTAGGCCACGTCCATACTCAAGTATTTGTATCGGTCTATCAAAATTATTAAACTCCTCATTTGTTCTGATTCCATTACCAACCTAAAATAATTGATACATGCATTATTTTTTCCAAGGTTACAGATTAGACTATATAATGTACTTATATTGTCCATTAATTTATAGTTGAACTTATTTATAACACCCACGAAGTATAACAATTGTATCAAAGTATTCATTCCATGTATTATCATCATGACTAACCTCTTGTTCACTGCCACCAATTTCTATTGTATTTGCAGACTCAATTGTCATATCTTCTTCCACCCACTTTCTCATGCGATGTGCTTTAACAGTATGGGGTCCACCCTTATGTACATATTTTGGTTGTTTTACAGTAAAAGGGTTCAACTTTGTATTTGTTGCAAACACATTTTCCACCTAAAATAATCAATGACATGTATTATTGGTGGGCCCCAGTATTACAACAATAATGCTGCAACTCTTAGGACTCCCTTCTTTAATTTTATCAACCCGGTAGTTCATAACAAACTTGGAAGCGACGGTGCTGTATGCACAAGTACTAGCTCTTGCCGCAGTTGTCACTTGGTCAGCTGGCACAAGTTCGCTAGGAGCTTAAACCAACTTCTATGAGCTCTTAGAAGAAGCTTTTTAATTGATGGATGAAAGCTAACTCAAAGGAGGCTAATCTACTTGCAGAAAGAAGTGAAAAGTGAAAAGGAAATGCAAACCCTAGCAAACCCTAGTTTCACCGACTAACCCTACTAGTGCAAGAAAAATGATGAAAGCTATAGAAAGGAATGCCATTGACTCTTAGAAAGGTAAAATGCATGTGACTAAGGTACTTCTGAAGTGAAATCTAAAAAGAAACATATTTTTGTATTTTTGAGTAAGTTGACAGAATTATTGTGCATATGCTTTAACTGTTTTTGACTGTGCAGAGGTGGATTGGCGAAAGGAAATGCTTGCAGGAGGTTGGGAAGGTTAGAAGAGGCCTAAGGGGTCCCTAGTACCCTTCCTAAGAGTTTCATAGTGATCATATCTCAAGAAATCACTTTCGTGAGCTTCTACAGGAAGTCTGCAGGGGTTCTACAGGATGTTCTGGAATTTCTACAGGATGTTCTGTAATTTTTTACAGGATGTTCCGAAAAGATGATTTTGGAGGGTTTTATGGAGGAAAAATGGTCGGAAAGTGGAAATGGAGGTTGGATAATGATGTTAAGGGGTATAGGACCTAGTGGATGAGGCTAAGGAGCGATTGGATTTGTTCGAGGATGGAGGAAGTGATGATGCACAAGAATGTAGAAATTAGGGCAAGGTGGGAAAAGTATGGAAATTGAAGGGTAGGAATCATGGAATAAGGGTTGGAGCATATTATTTGATGGAGGAAAGGTAGATAGAGAGGTAATACAGGTGCTCTGCAAGTTATTTCTAAAACTAAACAAACAAAGAAAGACTAGAAAAACAAAGATCTAGCTATTTTGACCTAATTTGACCTACAAACCAAAAATATGATGAACAAAAGTCTATTGGTAGCAAATCATGTAAATAAACTATGAAAATTTAGTAATAAAATATTCTAAACATGCTAGTACAACTGGTATCAACCTTCCTAACTAAAAATCTAACACTAGCAATTGCATGAAGAGGCAAAAACAGTGTTTTTGGTGGCAGCAAGGACACCTTGGTCCAAACTCATGGTCCCATTGAGGGAGAGGTGAGATCAGAGGTGCTTGATAGCCTTTTTCTGAAGATATTCTCTATTATTAACCTAAACATGAAAAGCCTTGTTAATCATAAAAAGCAACCTAAATAACAAAACAAGATTTAAATCTAAAGAGCAGATTTTATTCTAAGAATGCAACAAAAACACATGAAAGTAAACAAAGGAGGTATTGGGCACTTGAGATGGGCCCAAACCCAAGAGCTACAGCCTCCTAAGGAATATCAGAGTTTGTGCAAAGCTAGATTCATCTTTATTGATCAAGAAATAATAGTTACATCCCAAAAACTGTCCACAAGAAAAAGCTTGAAAATGTGCTGAAATGCAGAGCTAACCTACTGGCTAAAAAATGACTAAAATCGAACTACAATATAGCTAACTTCTACCAACAAAATGACTAACTAAAATGCAGCCCTAAGCCCTCTTATTTATACAAATTGAGGACCCCAACAATCCTCCTAAACTTTAGGGACTCGACTGCCCAAAACTTGCAGTTAACAGTAGTCCTACTTGACTTGCTTGGCTGCCCTTGTGATAATCGATTTGGTGGCCCTTGAACTCCAAGCTGATGGTGGAGAATTCAAGGTAAGGGCTCATAAATGAAGGGGACTCCTTCCTAAAAATCCTCTTCACGAATTTGGCTGCCAAGTGCTCATTTAAACCTTTGATTTTATCTCCAAATTGACCAAAAAGATTGCATAAAGCACATATTAGACTTGTTGGCATAATGACTAACCCAATTCACTCTATTAGCATAAATATAAGCAAAAACATGCAATAAACTAATGAGAATTGTGGATTAAGTCGAATTAGGAGGTTGAATGAGCCCATATAATTATCCATTTTTGGGGCTCATCAATTATATTTTTTCAAGTTTGAATAATAAACTATATAAATTACTAGGTTTAGGAAAACAAGGATCGGAAACTAAATTTCATTTTATTAAATTTCATAAGTTAATGTAATATTTAAATACCTAATTCCCTAAATCATGTTGTGTGTCTTCATTGGAAATAAATTCATTTGTTTCCATGGCCTCTCCTAGCACCTGCAATACACAACAATGATAACAATTTTTATTTAAGTCATCTATGGAATTGTTATAGTCTTATTTCATATTCCATTACTTTAACCATTCTAATTTTCATGTTAGCTATTTGCATTTTCAGTTATGAAATTCTCCACCATTGTTGTGACACTCTTATGATAATTATTGAACCCGAGTTGAAGTCTTAACTTTTCATGCAGATCTATACTTCTGATTATTAGGGTCATATCTATTGAATTTTGGATACTAGTTTTTAACGTGGATATCAAGTTGCTTATCTAGTTTGAATGTACATTAGGAACATAACGATACTAGAATCTCATGAAATTGTTTGAACCCTATGAAGATTTCGATTTTTACCGAACATTAGATGTTGAACATATTATACAACCATGTCATACATGTGAAGCATATTTAATATATGTTAGATGATCTAAATTACACCTTTGCATTAATATTAATACACAAATGATATTTTTTTCTTATTGGAAAAAAACACTATGACATTTCCAACCTAAGTCAATAATGACTAAAATAAGTATTGCATAAATCAATAAATCCTAAAATGATGCCTAAGTGATCTATTCCTCCCAAATAAATATGAGTAAGGTATAAATGGTACAACTATGGGCACTACAATGTAAACAATACATGTTCAAACCTTTACAGGGGTAGAGCCTCTAGGCACATTGTGCATGAGGGAAGGTGTTTGATATCTTATAGTTGGTTTCTCTTCATCACCAAAGTGGATTAGGTTATGAGTGGATTGGCAAAGCAACCCTTATTTGTTCCTTTCATTTTTGGGGAAATCTCAATTTCAACTAGTGCTAGTAGATGGTTTCAAAGATGTTTGCTAGGGTTTTTCAACAAGGTCACTAGATCCCAATGCAACATATATACTTTAGATTTGTTGAAAAGTAAAACCCCCACATAGCACCGAATAGATCATTAATGAGTACCTAGAGAACTTAGACTAAATTAATCATGGAAGTAAAAACTACAACCAAATTAATCATGAAAGTAAAAACTACAATTGCAAAAAAACATACACTTGGTAATATACTAGAATTCATCCTCGCCTAATCCAAAGTTGATGAATAATTTGTTAAATATTTAATGAAACTCATGAAAAATAATATGCATGTTATCGATATAAGAGTGCATGAACTTGCTTAATGTATATTTGTTAATTGGAGATGATGAATATCCAAAGTTGATGAATAATATGTTAAATATTTGATGAAAATCATGAAAGATAATAAGCATGTTTATCTATATAGGAGTGCATGAACTTGCTTAATGTGTAGTTGTTAATTGGAGATGATGAATATGTATATATATTTATATATGTATTTAGTAAGGATTATTGTAATTTCAAGAAATAAATATACATGGCCAATAAAAAGGTTATTTTTGTTTGGCTTGCCCTAACTACATTGGAACCTATGGCCCTCATTCCCATGTTCAATGCACTAACCATAGGTCATTCACTCAAGAAAACCCCGATTTCAAATAGGAAAAAAGGCGAGAGGAGGGGAATTGGGAGGATAACCTGAAAAAGACATAGTGGGAATGAAAATGGCCAGCGCTGGAACCTATGGATCTCACTCCCATGTTCAATGTGCTGATCATAGATCATTCATGCCAGAAAACCCTGATTCACTCCAGAAAACCCCGATTTCGAATAGGAAAAAAGGCGGAAGGAGGGGAATTGGGAGAATAACCAGAAAAAGATGTGGTGTGAATGAAAAAGGGCCAGTGCTAGAACCTATGGTTATTGCTCCCATCTTCAATATGCTAACCACAGATCATTCACTTTAGGAAAACCCCAATTTGGAATAGGAAAAGGGGTGGAAGGAGGGGACTTGGGAGGATAACCAGAAACAGAAAAAGACCAGGTGGGAACAAAAAATGGCCAACAATACCAGATCATCCATAGATTAAAGCTACCACTGGCAGGAGAGAAGGAAAGTGCACGAGATGAGGAGGCAACGAGACAAATCTGAGTGGCTTAGAAAGATGCAACACAGAGGTTAGGTGATCCACCTGAACTTACCCTCACCAACTTTGACATTGTCTGCGTTGTTTATACACATTACATGAAAAACTGATGGAATCCCCTAAAATTTCTATCCGTCGAGTTACTTTTCAGTATTGTTAATGAATGGGTTATTACAAGCCCTAACTTTCTATTGCTAGGTTAGCATTATTTTATCTTAGGGCAGAGGAATTGCATACATTCTTTTAGCTAGCCACTTCTAGTAGAAGAAATTTGTGAGTATCTAAGATAGTTATTGTATGCTTTAACATTGGAAAATACCTTGGAACCTTTTTCCTCCCATTAGACATATACCAGTTGGTTCTTTAGGGTGGAGGATCCAAAAATTTATCCAAGAAAATATAAGGATGGTTGCAAGGAGATCCAACATGGAGAAGCTTAGCTTCATTAATGAGTATCCAACTAATTTTTCAAGTCAAGCCACTCACAAGTAGATCCAACATTGGGCATGCCCAAACTAATTTAGCAAGTCGAGTGTTTACCATTTCCAAGCTTGGAAAAGAAATAGGTGAAGAGGAGCCCTACAAAACTATACAACCAGTTAAGCTGGAGGTTAATTTCCTTTAAGTGCAAAAAATTTCAAATCTACTAATTGCTCAAAAGGAGATGAAAGGATTTGAAATTGCCAAACTAGTGATAAAGATGCCTCAATAAATAAATGAAGGAAAAAGAACAACTTACAAAAATAAGCAAATGGATTTGGGATTGCAATAGAGAAAGATATAAACTATAAGAAAATGGAATGCTCAAAATAAATTAAAATAGTTCACAAGACTTATCTAAGTATTTTTCATGTGAAGTTTGGAGCTTATGAACTACAATGCATGAAATGAAAGAAAAAAAGAGAATGAAAATGAAAGTAATTAGTGTTCATTTAATCTACTTAGTGCTAAGTGACAAAAACAAACTACACAATCAATCACATGGAGACCTTCCGCAAATGAGGAAGAGTGGGATGCCAAGGGGAAAAGGTCACCAAGCTCCCAAGAGGGATGCAAAGGAAGTTGTTTTTGGAGGAAGTTTAAAACTGATCCCTCAAAAGGGAGAGATACCTCCTTCCAATAGTTAGAATTGATTACAAAATCAAACTAGATGTTGATTGGAAGTAGTTACAAAATTTGGTTTGATCTTTCACTCAAGGATAAGATCAAAAACCAACAAAACTTAGAACTCCCTTTATGGATTAGAAGAGAAGTCTAAATGAGTTACAAAATAGGGAATCCATGAAAAGTCCTTGGAATGTAGAACCACTCTGGAAGGTACAATGAAAAGGTCTAATAGTTAAAGAGTTTTCTTGTCCTTGTTGTCCAAATCCACAAATGTTATTTCCCTTTCAAAAGCTGCCCCAAAATCATCTCAAAATGAAGTTTTAGGTCTTCTAGTACAACTGCCAGGTATCAATCCAAAAAAGGGAAAATCTAGCCACTCAAATGCAATGAAAATCAGCTTTATTAGGTAGAAGAAATGTGCCAAGAAGCAAGTTCCTTGCTGCCCAATATCAGTCCAAAAGAGGAGAGAAAAATCAGCTTTAGGAGACACTTGATACCTACAAAAAAGGTTAGCAAAATCCAATGTGAAAGAGGCCGAACTTACTTGGGCATCCTGTAGATTAGTGATCAAACTCAATTAGAAAAAATTAACAAATTAACTATACTAAAACTTGAATAAAACTCTACCCTATGGCAGCCAAGAAATGTTGGATTAAACCAAATCTTCTTGGCTGATTTGTGGCCTTTAGGTCAGCCACTAAGTAGCCTTCAAATAACTTAAATTTTCGATGAATCCATAAATAAGGTAACCAAGAGAAAAATATTAGAATTTTGAGGGAAGAATTTTTTAGATTCAATGTCCTCCTTTTGGATGTCTTTGATTGCCCCTAATGATAGCAAGATCATGACTTCATTAGCTCTTGAAGGTTGGTTGATATGACCAAAAAATTCCCCAAACCTTCAATCTTTCAAAATTAACCTGTGCTTCACTTAAGATACTTGCATCCAATAATTAATAAACTCAAGGAATATATTTGCAAAAGAGAAAAAAATAACTTGTGTTATTCACAAACACATAATGAAATCTATTCAAATTTGCACAACTATTAGAGGATAGTCAAATACTTGTCTACCTCTTCCTAGGAAATATTGCCCCTATTTGGACCTTGCTCGATCAAATGAAATGCAACAAAACCAATTCAAGAAAACACAAATATATCTTGCATCAAGAAGAGATCACCAACATCATGCTAAGACAAAACCTTCAAAGACTTTTCTTTATTATCATGTGCAATAATAAAATCACAACATATACCTAAGCATTAGCTTCCCAACCATGAGAGAATGAGAGGTATGTGGGTTTATTTATGCATATTTGGGAGAAAATCACAATGAATAAGTGACCCAACAAGTGGCATAGCGGTGGAAATCCTAATGAGGGTTGAATTTTCCGTGTGGCACAAGGGCTTCCCAAGTGTGAAGCCAAACTGTTTTAGCATCTCCTCTGCTGGCAATGTATTCTTCTTGAGATATGTGCATTGGTGTAGATGCTGGCCACATATGAGATGAGTGTAGAGAATGGGAGACAAAATCCCTCAAAACCTGTGCTTAACTGTTGTGAATAATCTTCCAATAAATGACATATGTAGAGGCTTGTGCATGGAGGACCTTGGCTGTAATAGATGGCCGCTAGTTATGTGTCAACACATGGCTGGATGGGTGGAGTTAACTCCCATTTTTACTGCCCTTTGACTACCAGCACTCAACTTGATGGACTCGGCCCTCTTTCTAATTGAATATGGACCACATTTGTGGGATTTAGTCACCCCAAACTGTTGTAGCAAGCACAAATTTTCCCCTCCACTTGGCACTGAGATTTGGCCCTCTTATGTGGTTGTCCAAGTCATCATTCACTTAGTCTTTGAATTCATTTTGTTTTTCCACATCATTTCCACTTGGTGATATATTTATTTTGTCCACCATTTATTAATTTTTTCAATTTTTGTCACCACTTTATACCACTAAAATAGGAAAAATGGATTTTTAGGGGCAAGAAGTCATATTTTTTTTTTAACAAGAACAGTTAATGTATTTTTTGCCAAAAGTGGATCATGCTCCTATTACAATCAACAATATATTTTAAAAATTGAGCAATGAGAATGAGTTGAGGACGTAGTCCCTTATCCTTTGCTTATATTCAAAAATTTATTGAATTCTTTAGCTATTCTTGTTTTCTGTCTTACATATTGTCTCTGGAAGAGAAAATTATGTGGCCTTTTCCTTGTGTTTTTAATTTTATTGTTCCTTAAGTTTGTTGTTCCTTCTACTGTTGTTCATTCTACTTGTTGTTCCTTCTACTGCTGTTCCTTCGGTTTGTTGTTCCTTTAGATGTTGTTCCTTCTATTGTTGTTCCTTATGCTTGTTGTTCCTTCTGGTACTGTTCCTTCTACTGTTGTTCCTTTTGGTTGTTGTTCGTTTTGTTATTGTTCCATCATTTTCTTGTTGTTCCTTCTATTGTTGTTCCTTCGGCCTGTTGTTCCTTCAGATGTTGTTCCTTTTGGAGTTGTTCCTTTTGCTGTTATTCCTTCTGCTTTTTGTTCCATCTGTTTGCTTCTTAGAAATCTTGAATGTGACTTTTATAGTTCCAATTACCACTCTCAATCTGAATGTTGGGACCAGTGAGTGCCGATTTGCCTTTTGTAGATTGTCTAAGGCAAAGGATGAATCGAGCAGGGTCCTCCATTGAGGCTAAGTTTTCCTTGAGACAGCAGGCAACCTTTATTTGCCAGCGAGTCTTATTGCTTGTTTAAATCCAGTAGAATATGGTATGAGTCAACTGTGTCGAAGTGTTTCAATGTGTTTCGAATTCTTTGCAAGGTTTTGTTTAAAGCTGGGTTACGAAAATAATCTTTGGAGTTTAAGAGATTAAATAAAAGCTCCGAGTCTCCGAATATTTGGACTATTTTATAACCTAACTCCTTCACAATCTGGCAAGTTTTTAAGAGGCTAGAACTCTCTACTTGATTGTTCGAAATTATGCCTAGGCCCCAACAGTAGCTAGTTTTATTCAACCTATTAGGGGAAATAATCAATCCTCCTATGCCTATAGTGCCTAGATTCCCCTTGGACGCTTCATCAAAGAAGATAGTGGCTTTTGAGGTCCCCGGCCACCACGTAAGAATGTCACCTTCAGTGAGATGTAGGCACCAAGTAGGAGCTTTCATTGGTTTGCTGATTGAATCTTTCCTTTATCCTGTCATGTAGGGTCCTAGCCAACCAGAGACTTCTGCAGATAAAATAAAGGCAAATACTGATTTATCTACTATTTCCAACAAGATATCTTTTACTTTGGTAGCTACTTCGACTGAATTCGAGACCCTGTTGTCAAAAACACACTCATTTTGAGCCAACCACACTTTCCACCAAAGGAATTTTGGAATAGCTTGCCAAATGTTTTTCTAGCCTGCATTTTTAGTTTTTTCTTAGGGTTTTGATCTTCCCAGGATGTGTAGAGAGAAACGACTAATATCTTGGAGGGGGTGGGTATTCTAAGTCCATGGAGGACCATCTTCTAGATTTCTTGTGTGAAAACATAGTCAACCAATAAGTGGTCAGAGGTTTCGATAGCAGAAGTGCATAGGCAACATCTAAAGGGGTTGTGGAACCCTCTTTTGTTTAGATTTTCTCCTGTTAGTGCCTTTTTATGCATGAGTAACCAAGTGAAGAAATTCACCTTTGGAAGGAAAAAGGGAGGCCAAACAAATTTCCAAAGCTTCGGTGTCAGCGATGATGCGTGTGTAACTTGTAGAGAGGAGAATCCTTGAGCTGCTGTATAAATTCTGGTTCTTCCCCACCCCCATTTATCTTTGGATGAGTGATGGACAGGGGAAAGGCCAGAAAGTGCTGCACGAAGTAAATTTTTTTGTGATTCTAGAGGGTTAGGAACCCCTAGAAAAGTCCATCCTACCCAATTCCCTTTGTTGTCCCAAGAACATATGTTTGCAAGCTAGAGGAGGCCTTTGTTCACTAGCCAGATCTTTAAATCATTATAGGAGTTTAGGGTGGCAAATGGGGCATTCCCTAGAATGGTATCCTCCCACAGTAATGTTCTCTATCCATTGCCTAGTATTTTGTATAAATGTTGTTGTATATGGTCGATGCTTCTTCTGGCTAAATTCCATATTTTTGTTCTTGTTGGAGTAGAAGTTGTTGTGAGGTTTCTCAGAGAGCCTCTCTTTACGTATTTCTTCCAAAGGATCTTGCTGACAGGATGATTTTTATATGCATACAATTGCCATATGATTTTTCCACCAAGGGCCATATTTGCTAAGCCCAGATCTCGTATCTGTAACCCACCTTGCTGGAGTGGTCTATTAAGGATATCCCATCTTACCAGATGTAACTTTCTCTGGTTGCCCTTGCCCCCGTTCCATAGGAACTCCTGAAGGAGTTTGGAAATATGTTCTACGGTAGACTTAGGTTCTAGCAGGAGGGAAAACTGGAAGATGGGAAGGGTGGAGAAGACTGCCTTTATCAAAACTAAATTCCCTGCATTTGTTAGCGATTGGCCTCCCCAATATGCTATTTTTGCTTATATCTTGCTAATTACTTTAGTCCAAAGGGAGGGAGGGCTTGTTCCCAAGGTTAAGGGAAGGCCTAGATATTTGATCTTTTCCCATTTGTCATACCTAAGGAATCCCAATGTGGAGGCAATTTGAAGAATAGTTGGGTGATCTACATTCCAACCATAAACTACACTTTTCCTTTTATTGATGAAGGCTCCGGGGATTAAACAGAAGTGTTGAAGGATTTCTTTGAAAGCCTTTGCTATATTAATTGAGGCCCCTCCCCATAGGAGAGATTCATCCGTAAAGAGGGTGTGGTTTATAGGATCCACCCCTCTTGCTGCCTTGATACCTAGAATAGTGCCTACTTCCATTTCCATAGTCAGCTTTCTGCTTAGGGATTCTTCCAACAAGATATAAAGAAAGGGTGATCAAGGGCATCCTTGGTAGAGTGCTCTAGAAGCTTGGAAGAAGTCAGAAGGTTTTCCATTGACCAGGGGGGCTATCCAAGGTCTGTGTGTGTAGGATTTTATCAATTTGACAAATTCAGCACTAAAATCGAAGGAGAGGAGGACTTTATAGAGAAATGAATGTTTAACCCGGTCAAAATCATTTGACATATCCAACTTGATGAGCATGTCTTTTTCCTTCCAAGTGTGGCTAGAATGGAGGGCTTCTTGCACTTGGATCACATTGTCTATGAGGTACCTTCCTTTGATGAAACCACCTCGCAGAGGGGAGATCAGGTTCCCTAACAGAGGCTTCAGTCTATTGGCTAAAAGTTTGGCAAGGATATTGTAGGAGGCATTGTAGAGAGAGATTGGCCAAAACATGTCAAAAGTCTCAAGGTTAACTTCTTTCGGGATTAGGGCGAGGAAGGTGGAGTTGGTGCACTCTCCCACTTTGGCTTTCTTTTGGAAGGCTTTTACCATTATGAGAAGATCAAGTTTTATTACATTCCAACAAGCTCTATAGAAATGGATGGTGAAGCCATCGGACCAAGGTGCTTTAATCTGGCTGCATTGACCAGATGACTTCAACTATCTCTTTCTCAGAAAAAGGCATCATTAACCCAGTGTTTACATCTGTAGTGATAGGAGAGGGGATGTTTAACAAAAAGTCGGTAGCCAGGTCTTCATTGGAAAAACCATCCTCCTAGAACAGATGCTGAAAATGGATTGTGGCTGCCTTTTTATGAGAGGCTATCCTTTGATGACTTCCTTCTCCCTGTTGGATATTTTAGAAATGTGATTCTGAGAGAGATGAGCTCTGCATTGTCTGTGAAATAAAGTTGTGTTTCTGTATCAAGCTTGGAACCAGAGGCTGCAAGACTTAAGGCGCCAGTATTCCTCTTCCTGTCGAAAGGAAATAAAAGAGTTGAATTGGGTGTTATGTTCAATAAGCAGGTGGGATTTCGTGATTTTAGATCCTCCCATGCCTAACTAAATCTAAGCTAGAGCTTGAACTATCTTTTGTCTATGGCTCGTTGGAGTGGAAAGCATTTTTTTTCCCCAGGCTTTTAATGTAGACTTAGTGTATTTGAGTTTTTGTTCCCACACGAAGCTAGGGGATCCTTCAACTGGTTGCGACCAAACATGAGCCACTATGTCCATAAAGCCCTCTCTCGATACCCAAAGAGGGTTGAGTCTAAAGGGAATAGGGCCCAATTCCTCCTCTTTCTCTATTAGCAGCAAGATGGGGTTATGATCAGGTGTTATTTTGGGTAGTAGTTTTGAAGATACTAAATGCTTCCCCTCCAGCAGAGTACTTTGAACTAGGAACTAGTCTAAATGGGTAGAAATGTTGGCATTACCAACTCTATTGTTGGTTCATGTATAACTAACTTTCTTAGGTTTGAGGTCAAGAAGGTCCCATGTAAGAATTAGAGACTCCACCGAGGCATGGAAGGGATCTTTACCCCATACTCTACATTTTTTCTCATTTGGGTTGAGGTTGGTGTTAAGATCCCCCACTAGAATGATGTTTGGGGGGGAAACAATTTCTAGGAAGTCTGAGAGAGAATTCCAGCAGTCCTTCTTTTCTAGGAAGTTAACAGGAACATAAAGATAGAAGAGAGGTAAAGAAATCTTACTTGGGAGGTGTAGAAGATATCTATATATCCACTCTTAGGTTGTGAAGGAGCTTTTAAGCTGGAACATATCCTCCGACCATAAGGTTGAAAGGCCCCCTGAAGTGCCTCGGGCACTGACCGCTTTTCTTGAGTTCTTTTTCCATTTGGTTCGACTTAAAGATAGAAGAGCATCTTCTTCTATCTTTGTCTCTTGGAGAAAGATAATGCTTGAGGTTTCCATTCTTAATAGATTTTTTACTACTTTATCTTTTAGAGGGTTTCGCAGAACCCTGCAATTCCAAGAGACAATCTGCATTATTTACTAGAGAGGGGCAGTGAAGGCCCACCTTTTGGGGGTTTGGTCCTTGAGTTTCTGCCTAGTGACATTTTGATTGTGGAATGATTTCCCTGCATCTTTAGTCACTCTACCTATTCTTCTCTAATCTTCATGTGAGACTTCCTTCGTGCCTTTTTGTTGGATTGGTCAAGAGGTTCATCTTTGGAAGAACTAGGACTGTCTATCATCTTTTTCTTTTTGGTCATTTCTACATAAGAGGGCGGGGAAATGGTGCCTACTTGAGGGCCCTGATTTTGCTGTTGGATTGCATTTACACAAGGCATTTCTGAAATGGGTTCTACAGTTTGTTCCTGAGATCCTGAGTTTATTTTTGAATCTATTATCTATTCCATATAATATTGCACCTCTCCCTCTTCAAGTTCTAGTTGGTCTTCTGGAGGGTTTAGAGAAGCAAAAGGATTTGTTGAGATGGTGGCATTTGCTGTGGCTTGATCTTTCGTTAAAATCTTCCCAGCAGAGGGTCCTCTGGTCTCTAGATTCCCTCCTTTCCTTTTCACTCTGTTGGTTTGTTTGGATGTGCCTGCTTTTTTGGCTTGTGTCCACTGTTCGCCCTTTTCTTTTTCAAAATTTTCCTCGGTTTTCTTCTTACAATTTCGAGCAAAATGACCATATTCGTGAAAATGTCGACACTTGAAGGGGAGTTGTTCATAATCTAGTTCCTGGATGTGAGACCAGCCATCTATGGTCATCTTGAACGCCTCAGGCAATCTTGTCTCCAAATTGGCTTCAACACATATTCTGGCACACAAATATTGTTCTCTCCTTTCAACCCTATCAATGTATTTACCTAATTTGTTCCCGATTGTTTCCATAGATTCCAAGTTCTAGCAATGAAGAGGAATATGGGGTAACCTTACTCAGATAGGGACGCCTGAAGGAGTGTCCAGGGAAGGATCAAAGTCCAGTGTCTATTTATTCAGATAGGGCCCTTGGGGGCCCATGAAATATGGACCATTTCGAAAAATAAGATCTTGATCTTCTGCTGAGTCGAAAACAAAAACATAATAACCTCTAGCTACCATGTGGCTTCAGATTCCTTCAGAGACAAGGGGCCTCCAGTTTCACTGGACTGATCCATCAATAGCTTTGGGAGAGGTCCAGAGGCCCGTGAATTGTCCAATGAGCCCTCGTTCTACTAGGTTTAGCACAGTCCAACACGGGTATACCGCATGTAGTTCTACTGAGGGGATGGATTCAGTTTTCTTAAAAAAATTATGTTGGTTTGAGTTTGTTTTCCTCTTGCCATAGGAGGCTACCAATCATTTGAAGGCATCAATCTTAGGAGGGAGGGTAGGGGGCCCCCTCTGACATCCATGCTGGTTGGACTCAATTTTTTTATGAAGAGGCTCACCACGGAGAGCTTTCTCCACTCCCTTTATGGTTGGTCTCAGTAACAGGAGGCTACCGAGAGATTTTTGTAGGAGCAATGGCATCTAGGTCTGTTGAGCGTGCTCTAGAATCAAGCCCTAGCCTTAAGAGGAACACGGCCAGAAGACATATTTTGACCCTCAAAGTGGACTCTAGAAGAATGTTGGGGCAGACAACATATTTTTTAAGTACTTATAAGCCCTCGGGCCCCAACATCTTTTAGGCTCATTTATTTAAAATAAATTGAACAATTTAATTAATAATCCCATTCTGCGAGAATTTTTAATAAATTAAAAAATCCTATCAAAACATAATCAAATTTCATAGCACTTTAGATATGTCCTATTATGGTAATATACATCGACTCTAGGCATTAGGATGAACCCATGGCTCAATCATCAAAGCCGCCACTCCAGCTTTGGACATAGGTGATTGAAAAAACATAGTTAATTATTCATTGTTGAAAAGCAAGAATAATTAGCTAGGTGAAAAAACACTCTAGAGTGTACTCACTTGACGATCGAGTGCCAAGTTGTCTAGGCCTTTTATAAAAGGTAATAATACTAGTGACATTTAATACAGTACCCCATAGGGTTCTGAAATTTGAGGGAGAAGAATAGAGAGGAGAGAGAAATGGTCAATAGGTGCCTGTTGACTCTTGGTCTTCTGAAAAAAAATGATGAGTGCCCTGTACATTGGGCCATGGGGTTTTCAGGTTCTGCCTGGTGCAACCTAGCAGATAAAATTCTTCAAGGTTTATCTTATCACCACAAGGGAGGCTTCCCTGAACAAGACTGTTGTTATATATCTCAATGGCGATAACAATAAAAGGAAGTAAATTTTCTATGTGTACCGTATACTACCTTTAAAGGCAACACTTGGCTCTGTCAATTGCTGCAAATTTCTCAACAAGACATATGCTAGGTGCTTTTCTTACATCATCTCTTCATGCATTCAACAATATATCTCATAGGAAAACTACTTGCAAACCTAAGTGACAAAACCAAGATTTTCTTATGTTGTAATTCCAAGTGATAAGGTACAATCTATTCAGACGTGAAATGCATGTAATAACTTTACAAATAGCCAATCTAAGTTTTAGCTTGAAATAACAACATTTTAGAACCAATAATTGAATGCATTCATGCATTTATTTTCTTGAATCTGAAAGAGTAATAAACTATCCATAGATTGCAACTGTTATGAAAAGACCTTGATCCTAGTGGGTTGAAGCATAAAACAAAGAATTAATTCTAATCACTATTTTTTAAATATTTTACAATCAGTGAATGAAAAAGGTTGACAAAGACCATTAATGATAATAATCACACTTCATCTGAATTAAAGAAAATGTATTGTAGGTCTTTCAAGTATTTCCAAACATACTATGGAATTGCCACTTTTGGTTCTAAATGAGAAAAATAAACAATATGTCAAATAATGCTATGAAAACCAAGATTTTCATTTTCTTTGTTGAAGTGGGCATAAACTGTGAAGAATAACTTATGCACATGATTTATCAACCATTTAGAATGCAGTTCTACTCATCTGTTCATGCTCAAGATAATAAGACATTTCAGTGCTTAAACCCACATAACATGCTTATAATGCACATAAGAACAACTGGAATATACTACCAATCATTACGGACTGTTTATTGCTCACAAACACACGCATGAGACTTTCATTCAAGAAAATCAATACAAACTACTGCACAAGCATGAGTTTATTTTCAAACACTTTGGAAACAAACTTTGCACAACAGTAAAATATCTGTTACAACAACCCAAAGAAATGTTGTATATATGTTGTTTTAAATGTGCATAAAGAAAGTCATTCTCCCAGCAAACCTGTTATTCAATATATCCACTAATGTCAAGCAACCCAACATGTTTGCACCTCATAAATATAGACCACTACCCATTTTTAATGGATATGGCAAGCTGGAAATTGTCCTTGGCAATAGAAATCCCTTTAAATATCTAAATTGAACCAAGCTTCACTGCCTCTTAAGAATTTTCCTTGGTAGTACAAAGCCTTTTAAATATCCACATTGAAGCAAGCCTCACAACCTGTTAAACATAGAGTGGAAATTGCAGATTTATGGCTAAAAAATAAAAATATACCAGTTCCTTATTTTAGCTTGGCATCCTAAATAGAGGCATTTTTAAGTGTCTTGGATCATTTGAAGCAAGTCCACAATTAAATCTTGAAGGCAGTAACAATGCCCAGGACTGTGAGATCAAGAAGAAGGCTTTGAAAAAGCCTCTAGTGATCATGAAAGACAAAGGTATGTAGTCCTTAAGTTGGGGAAGAGTCAACCAAAAATGAGAGGATAGGTTGCTTTGGTGATAGTGGTGACTATTCTAGTAGTTCCTGCCTGGGTTGCACCTTGTGGATTAGAGATTTTTTTAATTAAATTGAAAGAAAACTATTATTAGCTCTACTATTGTCTCCTACTGGCCATTGATCCCTCTGTAATTCATCATGAAGCTACAAAATAAAAGGCTACAAATGTAGTCCAAGATATTATTGAAAATAATGAAAGTACCCTTCCTGTTACCAATCATCAGGTTGTCGCCACCACTTCCATTGGTGTTGGAATAAAGAGGGCTCATAGCAAGAAGAATAGGAACGAATGTCTGGTTAAAGTTGATTCTTCAAGCGATTTCTTATTGACATTTAAGGATCAGTTTATAAAATTGCCCGTTGAGTTAGCTTAATAACTTTAATTTGACATAACAAGTTGGCTAGCTAAATAACAGGTTTGCTAGCAAAATAACAGGCTAGCTAGCTGAATGCAAAAGTTCACAACAAATGGCAGAGGGAGCTAAAGATGTAGTGTTTATAACAAATTGATATCTCTTATATGTTTTTTGCAATTTTGACAAGTTTTACCTTGAATTCAAATGAATAAAACAATACTATCAAATCTGCTTTTCATAGAAGCTAATTGGCAGTTGTATGACCAGAGTTACAGTAACCCACTTTGGACTCTTCTCGTGAAAAGGAAGCCATAGAATTGTTATGAAGTGGAGTTTACCTAGAGTTATTTGGTTAAAAGAGATAACTATGAATAGGAACAATCCTTCTAAAAGAACTATGTCACAATCTTTGCAACTGTTTTTACTGACGAATTGAATGCATGCCTCATTTTTTTCCATAAATTGTCATCCGTATGCCTGAGCTAAAGTCTAAAACTTGCCATTGCCAAAAGCTACTTCATATACTAAATCAATACAGACATCGGTTAAAATTATACCTCCTATTAAACATGTAAAATAAATGATTTCAAAAGATTTAATCACTTCTTTATTCCAAAGGTTTAACCTATTGATATTAATTGCTCTTAGGATTATGACCTTATTCATAATGCCTAAGATGACCATTGAACCCCCATGGCACTTGATGTTTGAGTTCCAAGCAAAGTGCGGACCAATGCATAAAGTCAAGCTTTCTGCCATGTTTTTGTAGTTAATTCAATCTTCCAAGTGAACTTAGTTATTAGTCATCCTCCTTGGTAGATAATGAAACTCTTCCACCCTTATCCACCCGTTACCTCTAGCTTCCCCAAGATAGGTTTTTTCACCTGACTAAGTATTCAATTATCTATCCAAATCTTAATGATTTGGCTTAGGTGTGAAATTTTTTTTAGGGTTCTAATACCATTTGGCCTTCCTCATTGAGAACTGGAAACCCAATCTAAACTAGCGATTGGTATAACTTTTTAAATAGGACACATAAAAAATGTCATGTATTATAAGTTATGAAACTTATGAAACTCCAAATCTACTCAGTTCTACATTTTGTATCCAAATATGAAACTTATTGTAAGGAGGCCATCTAACTTGTGAAACTCTCCACTTACAATAAATAAAATACTTTATATATTTATTGAAGTCATGTATATGCCTATTTGACCTCTTGAAATGTTTTATCCTCCACATATCTAATAGTATAGAATTAGTGAAACTGGCCTTCAGAGATGACATGACAATATATTGTAAAACAAAAGAACAATACAACAGATCTATAATGCCTCTCCACATAAGAAATTTAAAACTAACATGCTACTTAAATTTAACCTGGACTTGGACCATAATGAAAACTATGATGTGAAATATCTACCTTCATATTTGGCAAATTATTAATCTGCTAAAGTGTGGTGTTATGTTTTCTATATTTCTAGAAGATCAATATGCATTCGGTGTTGTATTTTAGAATCTAGATAAGCCATACAGGAACGTGTTGAAGGCCAATTATTTGGTCCCAATTCTTTTCTGGAACCATTTCAGTCAATGCCAAGGATTAGAAACAGACAGAAACAAAATGATACTCTAGAGATTTTACTTTTTCTCGTGCAACCACAGTTTGCTTCAAGAGTTGTTCATGCCTCATTTGGAGATGTTGAAATTAAAGTTTAACTGAAGGTTTTTCTATGAGATAAGCCCCTACGAGGTAGAGATTCTAAAGCAAAGACATGCTTTTATTACTATCATCCAAATCATAGCGAGAAATTGCAGAATTAGGAAAATCAATCAAGTTTCAGAAGTCTTATATATTTGGATACAATAAGGCTCAATAAGTTAGGCCTCTCCTTGGTTGTTATTTTCTCCTACCTCCTAATTCTTCCCCTTTTCCCCAGTAGAAGACATCAAGTCTTGACAACACAAACTTATTTTATAATATTGCACTGGGAAAAAAAGACATCAGATCATAGTACTGATTACCAACTCAGTGAAGGTGTTGAAGTGGCCAACCTTCTATTTATAGAAACATGTCTGGATTTAATAAGAAGATAAAATATGCAAACAAAGGATCATGCTTGCTAATTACTATCAACTGTTAATGGCAGTTTGGATTGTAAATGTCTTTTAGTCTTCTTTCCTAACAAAGTTCTAGATGTTTAATTCCTTTCTTAATTTGAGAAAATGTTTAACTTTATTCTATGCAGGAATGAATGTTGATGAAAATAAATCAACTCTACAGGAAGGGGAGGGAGAATATCCTTCAAATGAAATTGCTGGTAGATGTTTAGGAACTTCTGCAAGTGCACCAGGGCAATCAATTTCTATGGAAAGTGGAAGTGGTGTATCAAGAGGTAGTGATGGAGCAATTGCAACCCCTTCCAGAAACAATCATATGGCAAGGGTACAATGTTTAGATATTCATTAGTAGAACTTAGATTCTTCAGATACTGCAGGGTGAGTCTCATTCATTACTCTATGTTTCTAGCTTCTTGTTGTTGTGTATTTGTCATGTTTGAGATAGAGCATTACTGATCGGTTGTACCTTTGCACTTGAACAACACAAAGAAGAGAAAAAGAGTTCCTAGAGTCAATGGTGGGGAGAAGGGTGAAAGGGGACTCTCACAGTTCAGCATGAAAGGCGTATCCTCACAATTCACCTATTCTCTTTCTTTTTCTGAGTGAAATTTTCTTTTGGTACATGTTGATGGATGGACGTCATTATGTTGATGGAGGTAATGGAATTGATATAAATCGATAGTAGATTTGTATGTGTTTGTTCTCATAATGGCAATCATGGGGCAGAAAGGGAGGTCAAATGCAAGCCAGGTGTTGACCTCTCGAACCATGGACAGAATGTGGGTAGCTAATATGTGTGGAGTTCTATTTAATCACTGTGGTTGACTTGCTCAAAAAAAATCTTGATCCACTAGCAAATAATGTTTCTATTTGTTATACATGGTGTCCTTAGGGCATGCTTATAATTATATTTGTATTACACATTGTCCTTGGGGATTTGTTTCACTTACTATTGATTTTTTAACTATTTCCAGTCAGTCAGAAGGTTGAGAGCAAGTGTTAGACCACATATAATGAGGTAACAACATGACCATAGAGACTGCTTATTATTTAGCAATTTTTCCTTGTTTATTTGTTAAGTATGACTCCCATTTTCTTCTCATCATCTTATCTTAATTAAATATTGAAATTCTAATATGTAGCATTTTTGAGAAAGCAATGTAGAAGGCATCTCTCAAATTTTTTTACCATTAGATATAAAATGCTAAACTGTAGTAATGGTTGACACATAGTACAATCAATGGGAATTGTTACATCCCCAGATCTCTGGAATTGATCAATATGACTGAATCAATGGTGATATGGCCGGGTAAGTAAAATTAATATTGGTTCAAGTGAAAGTTCTGGAAGTGATATGCTAAGAATGCCCCCTAGGCACATGCTCCAGCAAGCAATAGGAATGGATTCAATGAACCAGTGGCATGTAGAAAGTGTTAAATGGGACTCATCTCTGAGAGGAATAGTGAACATGGATTCTCAAGGGAAAAAGGCTCTTGAAAAAGCAAACTTGGTGCAGTCAAAGTTGGTTAGGACATGCTCACAAAACAATACTATGAATGTGAGAGAGGTATTAAATTTATTCAATCTATTTGGACTTGAAAGAAATATCTAATGCATGAAAACTATGGATCCTTGTAAGAAGTTCAATTTGTTAGTATTGTGCATCCTTTTATCTCAATTGAAAATACTTCACGCTTAGATTGTTGATATCATATGCTTGATTATTTTGTAGCCCTTTTGTAGTAAGTAATTGTTACTTTTGCAGAACGTTTTGAATTCAAATTTACAAACGAATTTAAGAGAAAAACTAGGAGGAGATCCTAAAGGATTTTCTATAGGTTATGCTTCTGCAAACTCATCTGTATTTGATAGTGCCACAAACATGTCTAAGTGCCTTGTTCAAACAAACCAACATCTTTATCAAGGTAAGGTTTTGGTTAAAGTTTTTTAATTAAGTAATTTATTTCGCTGTTGGTCCACCAACTTTTACTATTTTTTATATTATAATATACTGAGATGTTCAATTTTTGTTTATAAATTGTTTCTGTCAAGCCAAAAAGTTCTTGATCTTCTAAGCAAGTCAGATAATCCAAAAGGAAGTGATGCATTAAAGCACACTATATTAGGAACTTCGATGTAGCTAGTTATAGTTTTCCCACAACATGCAACAATCTACCCCTAGTATTATCTCACCATACCTCTGCTAGGAGAGATTCTATTGACCTTCAATTGGTGGCTCAATTTTCATGGCATGCTAGTAAGCAAGCAAGTTTTCCCTAAAGCCGTGGATCCATAAGGAAACCCTTCATCAGTTAAAAAATGCAGCTAGCTATAGTTTTCCCACAACATGCAATAGGCTACCCCTAGTCTTATCTCACCATACCCTTGCTGGGAGATTCTATTGGCCTTCAACTGGTGGCTCAAATTTCATGGCACATTGGTAAGCAACCAAGTTTTCCCTAAAGTTGTGGATCCATAAGGAAATCCTTCATTAATTAATCGATTTTAAATAATTGTTTTTAACAATTTATTCAACACATTAGCAAACCATGTTTCTCCACACATTATTGTAATAATATTACAAGAACAAAGTCAAAGTGAGAGATTCCATTTCTCTCCAAGAGTGTTGAGGTTTGATATAAATCATTGATCATTTTACAAACCATGGATGTATTACTATTTCTGCGGGACGAGATATCAATTATATTTCATCTGATAAAGAAACAATAAGTGACTTACAAACTGAAAATAAATAAGTACTTCCTACAATTTATGGAAATTGTCAACCAAACATGAATGGGAATTATAGTATGCTTGGTTTTCTATCATTCAGTGCATCACCTTTTTGTAGAAAAAAGGGTTGGCCTTCAATAGGTTTAGCAAAACAACTCCCGATCACCTAGTATTGGACCATGAATATTTGGTGCAAACTACTCAAGACACAATGGAGAGTGGATAAGAAAGCCTGCCCTAGTGAGGTTATGCTCCCCACCAGCTACAAAGGGTAAAGTTCCCCATGCATGTGAATCAGAAATGACTAAATTAGATTACAACCCATAACACCATTGGTGGGCTATTGACACCCACAACCCGTGGAACAAATTCCTCATAATCAATATTGATGAGATATGCATAACAACTAGCATTGTGTTGGGAAACTCCAATACCAACATCATTGGCATAGCTGGGTACCAACATTATTGGCAGGGATGGAGAGAGGAAATTTAATAACCCCAGAAGAAATTGTAAAATATTACAAAATATATATGTTTAACTGTAGGAAAAGACTCAACTGTGTCATTTCAGCATCAAGATCCAAACATTAATTCAAGTCAAGATGGGCAGACATTACAACATTGAGTTTTTCACATGGATAGATTTCCTAGGAATCCTAATGCAGATAATAAAATCATATAAGTTTCATGTAATTTTATATAGTGCAACAATGGTTTGACCAAAATAACCTTGCTATGAAAAACCAATATACCACTTCAAAATAAACTTAAGTCTGTTATTAAGCATAAATAAAAATGTACAAATTCATTTGGGAAATCTATGGGAGAGTGCTTGTTCCTCCCAACCAACAAGCTAGCACCACCAACTCCTCTCGAGACTTCTTCCTTCTAGGAATAACACCTTCTGTATTCCCTTAGTAATATTTTATAAATTTTTACTAGTAGATTTTTCCTAGCAACTACTTTGAGGGTCTACCTTTTACGAGGCATTTTCTTTTAACTAGGATGGGTGATGCTAGGGCATTATTAGAAATTAGTTTTTTATCTAATTTCTAATTAGATTTTAATAATTAAAATGATATTTTTATCAAATTATAGATTAGATTTCTATCTAATTTCTAATTGGTAAAGGTCTACTACTTTTCTTTTAACTAGGATGGGTGATGCCAGGACATCATTTTTATCTAATTTCTAATTAGATTGTTATCAAATTATAAATTAGATTTTGATCAAATTTCTAATTAAAAATTAGATTTTATCTAATTTTTAATTGGTAAAAGTCTGTTGTTGTTTGTATTATGTAATTATATAAAAATATGTTGATGTTTACATTTTGTAATTATGTAAAAAGAGAAATGTTTTTTTTAGAAAAAATGTGAAGTGGAAAAAACAATGGCATGAAGTCTTTTATGATTGTTTTTCAGTGAGGTCCTTTATAAACAACAACAGATTTTTGCCAATTAGAAATTGGATTTTTAACAAATTTCTAAATGTTTTTTTATATAATTACAAAAGATAAACAACAATAGATTTTTACATAATTACGTAATACAAACAACAACAAATTTTTACCAATTAGATAACTACAAGATAATTAGTAAAAATCTGTTGTTGTTTGTATTATGTAATTATGTAAAAATCTATTGTTGTTTATGTTTTGTAATTAGATAAAAAAAAAAAAACATTTAGAAATTTGGTAAATCTAATTTCTAATTGGTAAAAATTTGTTGTTGTTTATATTATGTAAGTATGTAAAAATCTGTTGTTGTTTATATTTTGTGGTTACGTAAAAAGGGCAATGTTTTTTTAGGAAAAAACATGAAGGGGGAAAACAATGGCATGAGGTCCTTTATAAACATGACAACATAAGAGCTGAACCATTTTATCACCTAGGACTGGAGAATCTGATTCCAAGAAAGGAAGAAATTGTCAAAACAGAAATTGTCACTTGGATTTTTAACTAAGTTGTCTGCAAATTCCGCGCTAGAGAACCATTATGAGATTATTCACCTACAATCCTTTGTTTTTTTAGGGAGGACATCCTTTACTGTCGATCTCTTCTACTTTGGGGATATGGAAAGTGGAGAAGGAGGTGCAAGTGGATCAGAAAAGGTAAGCTTACTTTGTTTTTATAGAATAATTACATATTATAATATGTAATTTTTTGTTTTAGGTTTGAAGTTAGAATTATAATTTTATAATTATACTTTGTGGTAAACCATTGAAACTTGGACAGGGAAAGAATCTATTAACAAAGTCCTTGCTTGAAGATGTTTTTGGGATAGAAGGACTTAAAAAACTTCATGCTTTGGACGTTGAATCCCTAATCCATTTTCTTAAGACAAAATCCTGTGAAACTAATCAATTAGGTCAAGGTAATCAACAATCTTTACGAGAATTGATAAATTTTGCATCCTCTCTTGGATCAAGAAAAAAATCGAAAAAAGTGTCGTTAACATCAAACACCAATAATGAAGAACATTGTGTTGAGACATCTTTGTGTGATGGAAACTCCTGGGACCAAGAATTCTTGTTCATCCTCAGCGTATGCATCATCTATTGGTAGTTTAGGTACCAAGATAGAGTATGACCTTGTTTCAGGGGAGATAAGAAGGACAAATGCAGGAGAACAATTCTTAAATAGGCTAAAGGACTCATGCCTTCAACGATTTAGAGATCATCTTCACCTCACATTCTCCAAGATTCCACCTCACCTAAAAATGATGGTGGTACAAGACATAGAGAATGAATTTGGTACTGGTTGGTTGGTTAATAAGATAAAATTGCAAATGTCTCTCAACTGTAAGAGGTTTTGCTGCAACCAAACAAGAAAAATTAAAAAAATTCCTCAAGATCAAAGACTGAAACAAAGACCAATTGACATACCTCTTAAAGTATGGAAAGAACTTTAAAATCATATGAGAAGTTGGATGCAAAAAGGAAGGTTGGTATTGAAAGCATTCATGTATTGAATTTTTCATTAAATGT
This sequence comes from Pinus taeda, assembly GCA_000404065.3. Taxonomy (NCBI): domain Eukaryota; kingdom Viridiplantae; phylum Streptophyta; class Pinopsida; order Pinales; family Pinaceae; genus Pinus; species Pinus taeda. The sequence goes on along the minus strand of APFE031574822.1, from coordinate 66,447 downwards.
TATTTAGAATGTATTAATACTTATAAGTATCTTAGACGTGTATTTGTGTGAAAATAAATTGAATTGGTTTATGTTTAAGAACAAGGCATCCAAGGCGAGGTTAACCAAGACAAAATTCGCTCATCATAGTGGCCGGAAAGGTTTAAAAGCATTAATAACAACCTTTGTAAGTATATTAAACATGTGATATTTTTTTAATAAAATTTGCACTAGAAGTAAGTCATTGCTATCTAATTTCTCCCTATTTATTGACTCATAGGAACTAAAATATGGAAGACCTCCAAGCCATTTGGAAAAGGAGATGCTACAATAGACTAGATGGGTTGAATTTGTTGTTTGGATGGACTCTATGGTATGCAATCTTAGTTGGATTTCCAATATATTTTTGAACCGTATTTTCATTTTATTTTTTAGTACTATTAGATATTATATCTTACCTCATTTTATGGTTAGCATTGTATAACAAAAACATGCATTTTGTTATGTAATTAATACTAACATGTAATATTGATTTTTTTTGCCACAATGCTATAGGTAATGATTGCCAAGACGATGATCATGATGATCATCTAAAATATGCTCAACATATATCAGGAGATGATGAGGATGAGGATGATGGTGGTGAAGGAGGAGATGATGATGATAGTTGTGGTGTTGGTGATGATGTGGATGAGACTAATGAGGATGATCAAGATGATCATGAGGATCATCTTGGTGGTGGTAGCTAGGCATCCACATGCATTGTTTTTTATGAAGAAATTATTGTGTAGAATGACATTGTTATGTTTAGATGGGTGTTGTGAATTTACCCTATATCAATGAAACATTTGATTTGGTAATCATACGATGAGTTTGATTTGATTAAATATGATGATGATATTATCATCATTATATTTTTATTTGATTTATATATTAAAAAGTATCATCATTACTTTGATAAAGAATTATAATGTATGGTGATATTACCATCTTTGGATGTATGTTGTTAATTTATCATAGAATAATGATATCCATGAAATATTTTGATCTGTTAATCATATTTGAATTTTAGTTGTTTTGATTAAAAATAATACTGATCTTATTAGTATTATGTTGCTATTTTATACATATGTGTTGAAAATTGTCAATGAATCATTGTATATGATGACATTGTTTTTTTTTTGGATGGATGTTGTCAATTTCCCTTAAATTTCTTTACAAATGATTTTGAATTGTGATATCTTCTTTAATGATATTTAGAAACTATGATATATTTCACTATGCAATTGAAATTAGTAAAATGAATCTATAAAGGGGGTCATATATGTAAAGAAAAATATACTCTACATAAGAAGTCAAATGCGAATGTAACCATGGATGCAAAATTGAAAGTAAAATTGGATGTTAAACTAGGAATTAATACAAAATGAAGACAATGACATACGAAGTGTTTTAAACTAGAAGTGAAAAATTGTGCAATAGTTGACACAAAGAAGGGAACAAAACATGGCATACAAAAGGATATCAAATTGGGCAAAAACAAGGACACATAAATGGACACCAAATTAGATGCAAAAAAAGACACACAACTAGATGTAAAATAAGATGCAAAGTTGAGTGCTAAAAAGAAGCAAAAAATGTTACAAATTAAGATGCCAAATGATGATGCAAATAATGGTGTAAATTTGGGATGCAAACTTGGGCGCAAAAAAGGAAGAAAAAAAGATGTAAGAAAAGACATAAAACAAGATGCAAAATGGGGCTGAAAAAAGGTGAAACCAAGGATGCCATATTGGATGTAAAAAATGATGCATAATCAGATGCAAATTTAGGCTCGAACTTAGACACAAAATTATATGCAAATGTGGACACAAAATGAGGCAGAAAAAGATGCAAATTTGGATGGTGAAAATGATGTAAAACTATACACCAAAAAAATGCAAAATTGGATGAAAAAGGGGGCGTAAATAAGGTGCAACTTGGACACCTAAGTAGACACAAAAAATGGTGCAAAAATGGGCATTAAAAATAGCTCAAATTGGATGCAAAAAATGATGCAAAACTTGTGCAAAAAAATACAAAAGTAGACTTAAAAAATGGCTCTAAATTGAATGTACCATTAGACACAAAATAAGATGCAAAAGGTGAACACAACACATGACTCAACATAAGATGCAAATATAAATGCAAATTTGGATGCTCAAAATGATGTAACATTGGATGCAAGAAATGGTGTTAAAAATGATGCAAAATTGGATGCAACAAATGACGCAAAATATGGTGCAAAATGGGATGTGAAAAATGGAGACAAATCAAATGTAAAAGTGGACGTAAAAAAATGATCCAAAAAAAGATGCAAAAATGGGCACAAAAATGGATGCAAAATTTGGTGCTAAATCAAATTCAACACATGGTGAAAAGATAGGCACCAATCTGGTGCAAAAATAGGTACAAAATTAGAAGCAAAAACTAGTGTAAGGCTAGATGCAAAACCTAGCATAAGACTATATGCAAAAACTGACACAAAATGGATGCATAAAAAGATGTTAAATTGGATGCAAAATACAATGTAAACTTGATGCAAATTATGGGACAAAAATGGAAGCAAATAATGACACAAAATAGGAAGCAAAAGACGATGAAAAATAGATGCAAAAAATGACACAAAACTAGAAGCAAAACCTATCATAAAATAAGATGCAAATCTTGGTTTAAAATTTGACACAAAAAATGATGCATAGTTTGGTGTAAAAAATGATGCAAAATCTAGTGTGAAAAAGGATGAAAAATCAGGCGCAAAAAAGGACGCTTTAAAAATTGTACAATAGAGCCAGATTTAGCACCAGGTTGCTCATCACAATTACAAAAAATGCACTAAAATCTGGCGCAAAATGCTGGTTTTGTTGTAGTATATGGCTCTCAGTTGTAGCTTGATTGCTAGAGAGTGGATCTTGGAGTTTTTGGCATAATTTTTGCAAATTTTCTGAAATGGATCAGCAAGGAATTCCAATACTTCACAAGGGTAAATTTGCAACTTGGAGAGCGAACTTGGATTCATATTTTTTATTTCTTGACGAAAATATTTTCCTATCAGTAGAGCATGGAGTTAGAGATGAATTTAATTATAAAGTTAAAGATATTATTATGCATGGAATTTCAAGATCTAATAAGTTGTATGTGAAGCATTGTGAGACTACAAAGGAAATGTTGGATAGGTTGTAGAATTTTTCATCCTGGAAGAAATTTCAAAATTTCAAAATGGAGAACCATGCAAAGGATTCTACTCTTATTGTAGTGACAAATCAATCCTTCTCATAAGAAGAAGATGAAAGCTCTAGCGATAGCAAATATGAAGAGTAATCAAAGGTAATGGAACTAGAAGTTGAAATTCAAAGACTCGTGGCTAAAAATAAAGATCAATGAATGCTACTACAAATGTTTGATGAAAGGGAGTGTGCATACAAAGAAGAAATCTCAGATTTAAAAACACATCTACAAAAGGTAATGAATATTGGAATTGAAATGAGGAAGCAACACAATGAGTTGGATGATGAGTTTCAGATATTAAAGTGTGAAGCTATTTCTGCGAGAGAAGAATTGGAGAGGTTCAAAACTAGCGCTCAAGCATCTACAAGCAAATCAAAAATTGTTGGAGCACCCAGTTGCAGCAAAAGTAATGAGATCCATGAGCCATGCAAGAAGCAACATAGCAAGTGAAGAAGGTCAAAGAAGAAGTATAGAATAGGGAAGTGTTATAATTGTGGAGTTCTTGGACACATACCAACAATTTGCAGAAATGGAGAGATTAATCTCCCTCATCAAAAGTAGCAGCCAAAGAAGAAGCAATATCAAGCATGCATGCAAAGGAAATCTCCATTCGTCAAGTATAATGTTCCTTTTAATGGTTCTTGTTTTTAATGCAATGATTTTGGCCATACGACTATTGATTGCACAAAACATGCAAGTAATGGAAATTATACCAATAAAAGACATTAGCCTATTCCTCTATTCCTTGGTCACATTAGATGTTTTGTTTGTGACAATATTGGCCACAAGGCCAAGGATTGCAAGTTCCCCATGTGTTACAGGATATCTGATAGGAGAGAGAAGAATATGCAAGGCCAATCACACAAGAAGAAGAATGACCAGCAGATGAAATTTTGGAGAAGAAAAGAGTAGCAATGAACTCCCATAAGAAACTGAGGCCTGCATGGCCTCAAGGGAAGCATATGGTTGCATAATGAGTTGCATGCAAATATTTGATTATGCAGCCATATCAAAAAGTGTGAATGAAAACAAATTTTCATTTTTAGAGATGCATGAGTTGAGGAGGAGTTCATGAGGTTTGAAGTGCACTTTCATTTCAGATCTATTTCTTTTTATATTGATTTTAGATGGATCATCCATGTACACTTGTTGATAGTTTTGCAGTAGCTACATGTTTTGGTTTTTATTGATGTTTATGATGATATGGAAACCACGTAGTATCCTTATATGCATTGTTTAGGTGAGATGAAGGATCACACATTCAGGGGGAGCATATGTGATTCCAAATTGATTTGCAGTTTGTTGGCATCATGCTCACTATGAAGGAGTTTTATTGTGCTTACTTGACATGAGAGTGTTGCAGGAAAGAAGTTCTTGTTTTTGCTGCCATATAGTAGCAAGATCATATGCTTGCGTGACATGATTCATGTATTGTCTTTGATAAATAAATCTCATGTGTTGTCATGCATGTGTTGCTGCCATGGAAGATCAGATGACATGTTAGAGTTGGCTCATATAGAGTATGCACTTTATGGATCATGATTTTTATTCTAGATGTATCATATTGCTGCTATATGGTTTAGTTGTGATGTTGTTTGCATGGAGAGAGAATATGATGTTGCTTATGATTTCTTGGTATGATGGATGTTGTTGCTTGGTTTTTGCTCTCATGGGAAGAGAGAGTGTGTTGAATACACGAGGTTGAGGAGAAAATAAATATATGTTGATAATGGTGCTATATTGCAAAATTCTTTTATCGCTGCTATTGATGCATGGATTAGTGCTTTGCTATTACTGCTTGGTTGCACTACATGTTTTTGGTCCATATGCTACAAGTGTTGTTGTTGCTACGTGTTGATGTGTTGCTCATGATTTGAGTTGATGATGCATTATGTTGGTTTTTGATTAGCCTCGTGATGATGAGGATATGTATCTGTTTCTTCCCTATGACATATTTCCATGTTGCTGCTATTAGATGATTTTATTGTTGTACCTATGCAGAGCATTGTGGTTGCTAATGGTTGCCATGATCTTGCTACGTGATATTCATTGATGGGATGGTGATAACCAAGGTGATTTGGATAGTGCTCTTATTGTTGCTGCTACACATTGAGAGCTTATGTCATTGGTCATAGAGGCCTTATGTCTTGATGGATTATGTTATTGTTGTTGTTGCCATATGAAGCATATATCATTGCTCATCATTTCCATGTACTCATGTTATTTCATATTTTGGGCATTTATAGAAGAGAGAAAACTTATGTGCAGATGTAAAATCCATGTATTATCATTATGTCATATTTTGGGTATATTGTTCATGAAGAGACCCATGGTGTCTAGTATGATTTGTCATTAGATATGTATGGTTCAATGGAAGTCCAAGTCATGTATCATTTTGTATATCTTTGATGTAGCCCCACTATTTTGGGTGCATGATGTAAACTTGGGTCCATAGAAGTCATGGTTGGATAGGTGTAGAGGATTCATATGTCAATCCTATGTATTTTTCACAACCATGTGTTTTCCCCATGAAGCATTATATTGTATTGTAATTGATTGTATATCTTGTCCAAAGTCAGCTGGAGTCATTGTTATGATTAGTAGTCTCTTGCACTTGGAAAGGAGGCTTATTGCAATAGGTAGATATGTTGCTTCAACAGCAAAGAGATTATAATTAGAGTGTCATTACATGCTTTGGGGGAGAATGTTTTGAGATTGCATGGCACTAGCTTGAGACTTGTTGGCAGTTGGTTTCCTTGTTTCAAATGCTTATCTTATAGGAGATACTCATTGGTTTGCATTAGTATGATAGTGTGTTTGACAGGGGGGGTCCTACTCTGGTCTGACATTATTGGCATTTTTCCTCAGTGTTGGTACGGCCCATTGTCATTGATGTCAAATGGGGAGAGAATTTGGATTAATAGAGAGCAGCTTCATTTTTGGAGAGTATATGGAGATCAGCCTCACATCTTGGCTTAAGGTTGATATCAATGCTAAAGGGAGAGTCTTTTGGCATTGTAGTGTTGGCATTAATGTCAAGAGGTTCATGGTTTTTTCTTGTCCTTGTGATGTGTGATGAGTGCTTAGTGATGTGTGTTTGTCTTTATGGTCTTGATGGTCTTGTTAGTTGGCATTGATGTCAACATACTCATGAATAGACCTAGTGGAGGTGATTTGGAGATGGATTCCACATGTGATGTTGGATTGAGGTTGACATGTTGTGTTGGTTGGAAATGTTGTTGTTGCAGGTGGTTGGAGTGTTGTTCTAGGTGTTGTGTATGTCTCTATATGTCTTGGAGACATTGGATTGTTGCTACATGTGTTGAGTTGTGACTGCTTGTGTTGGAGGTGCCTCTATCAGTGTTGGAGGTAGTTGGATGAATCTATGTTGTTGCTACTAGAGTTGGAGATGTTGATACAGGTGCAAGAGGTTTTTAGAAATGTTGTGGTTTCTACTTGAGGAGTTAGAGGTGTTGATCTTGGTGTTGAGGTTGGAAGACTAGGCCTTGCATGTCACTGACTTGTTGAATATTTTCTTTGCCTATGTCATCGGTTGCATACTTATCACAGAGACTTGGAGGAATGTGCAGAAGCTAAAGAAGATTATCCATCAGCTAGTAGAGGTCTTGGACTAATGTTGTAGTGTTTCTCCTTAGCTTTTTCCCTAGTCACATGAGGCTAAGCCTATGGGAGCAGCTGAAAAGCTCCACTCGTTTATAGACGAGCCTATGGGAGTGACTGAGGAGTTCCAGTTGCATGGAGCTTGTGTCATGTGTGTAACCGAGCATTTTCAAGAGTTTTTCTCTGGATTTCGTGTGCTAATCTACTAATTCTTGTATTGTGGCGACATTCTTGTTCAGAACTTTTCAATTTTTGGTTGGAAAAGTTCATGGGGTCTCTAGAAGTTACTTATAGTTGAACATATCAACAGAAAAGTGGAGTTAGTGATTTGATAGAGTCAATGAGTTGAATCTGCATCAAATCAAGCATATGAACAAATTTGTGAAACCCAATAGTTCTTGGTAATTATTAACTTGAGCGCTTGAGCACTTGAGTTCATCTACATATTGGAGGAAGCTCAATGCTAGTGTGGTTGAGTCTTTTGTGTATTGAGCGAGTGTGTGTGTGTGGAGAAGAGTGTGCAAACTATGTGAGGATTGTATTGCATAATTTCTAAAACAATTTGTAGTTGTAGCAACAGTGAGTTGAAGTGTGTTTCAGCCATCATATTTTTGCAGTGAGTGAGAAGATGAAGTGTGGATTGGGGTAGTGTTTTGATAAGATTTTATTGCAGTTTGTGGTGTATTTTGGGTTTGGAGATTTTATTTTGTTTGAGCTTTGATGATATGTTGTTACAGTGCGCATGTTAAGCAGTTCTTGGTTCAAGTCTGAAATATTTTGAAATGATAACCACTTAGAGGAGTGGAGTTAGGTGACTCGAGCGAAATCAATATAAGAGAGCATATTTCTCAATCCAATGGTGGTTGGATATTTCAACAGAAACTAGGAGAGGTTCGTTGGTCATGGTGGCTTCCAGCAGATCTAAGTTTATAGAGCCGATCGATAATTCAGGAGTAACTGAGGGAGGATCACTGATCGTGGTGGTCTTCAGCAGATGGTAGTCCATAGATATGAATGAGAAATAGTCTTTGTTTGATAGTATACATGTATATATCTATGTAAATAATTTGGTTGACTAATAGAATATTTGAGTTACATAGCAGTAGTGGGTGGTTATTTTCCATGGAGAGGGTTTTCCACCAGACATACTTGTGTTCATTGTGTTGATTGTTTTTATGGTTGCTTATCTATTTTGATGCTCTGATATATGGTTGTTTGTTTCAGTTCATGCTTGGTAAAAGAATAATAATTTGAAATTTATAAGTGTCATCACTACTGATTCACCCCCCCCCCCCCCCCCCCCCCCCCCCCCACCCCTCCTCTCAGTAGTAGTGATCTTTTTCCAAAAATCGGTATCAGAGCCAGGGCTCTTAATTGCATATTAATCATTGGAGAGTGGACCTTGGATTTTTTGGAAAAAAATTTCAAATTTTCCGAAATGGATCAGCAAGGAATTCCAATACTTCACAAAGGTAAATTTGCAACTTGGAGAGCGAACTTGGATTTTATTTTTTATTTCTTGATGAAAATATTTTGCTATCAATAGGAGTTAGAGATGAATTTAATTATAAAGCTAAATATATTATTATGCATGGAATTTAAAGATCTAATAATTTGTATGTGAATCATTGTGAGACTGCAAAGGAAATGTTAGATAGGTTGCAAAATTTTCATCTTGGAAGAAATTTGCAAATTTCAGAAATGGAGAACCATGAAAATGATTCTACTATTATTGCAGTGACAAATCAATCCTTCTCACAAGAAGAAGAGTAAATCTTTAGCGATAGCAAAGATCAAGAGAAATCAATGATAATGGCACTAGAATTTGAAATTCAAAGACTCATGGCTAAAAATAACGGTCAATGAATGTTGTCGTAAATGTTTGATGAAAAGGAGTATGCATACAAAGAAGAAATATCATATTTAAAAACTCAACTAAAAAAATTAATGAATATTGAAACGGAAATGAGGAAGCAATACAATGAGCTAGAGGATGAGTTTCAAATATTGAAGGGTGAAGCGATTTCTGCAAGAGAAGAACTGGAAAGGTTCAATATTAGTGCTCAAGAAAATAAAAAATTATTGGAGCACCTAGTTGCAGCAAAAATAATGAGATCCATGAGCCATGCAAGAAGCAGCATAAGAAGCGACGAAGGCCAAAGAAGAAGAATATAATATGGAAGTGTTATAATTATGGAGTTTGTGGACACATAGCAGCAACTTGTAGAAATGGAGAGATTAATCTCTCTCATCAAAAGGAGCAGTGAAAGGGGTAGCAACATCAAGCATGCATGCAAAGGAAATCTCCATCCATCAGGTATAATGGTCCTTTTTATGGTTATTATTTCTCATTCAATGATTTTGGCCATAGGGATATTGATTGTAGGGCACATGCAAGAAATGGAAATCATACCAATAAAATACATTAGCATGTTCATCTATTCCTTGGTCACATTAGATGTTTTGTTTGTGACAATATTGGTCATATGGCCGAGGATTGCAAGTTTCCCAAGTATTATAGGACATCCGATCAGAGAGAGAAGAATATGCAAGGCTAATCACACAAGAAGAAGAAGGACTAGTAGATGAAAGTTTGGAGAAGAAAAGAGTAGCAAGGAACTCCCATAAAAAGCTAAGGCATGCATGGTCTCAGAGGTAGCATAAAGTTGCATAATGAGTTGCTTGAAAATATTTGATTATGCAGCCATGTTGGAGTCTATGGAGACCAGCCTCACATGTTGGCTTGAGGTTCACATTAATGCCAAAGGGTGAGTTTGTTGGCATTAATGTCAATAGGTTCATGATGTTGCTTTTCCTCATGATGTGCGATGAGTGCTTGGTGATGTGTGTTTGGCTTGATGGTCTTGTTAGTTGGCATTGATGTTAACATACTTATGACTAGACCTGACATATGTGATTAGGAGATGGATTCCACATGTGATGTTGGATTGAGGTTGACATGTTGTGTTGGTTGGAGATGCTACTGCTGTAGGTGGTTGGAGTGCTTCTCTAGGTGTTTCATATGTCTTTATATGTCTTGGAGACATTGGATATCTTGCTACATGTGTTGAGTTGTGGTTGCTTGTGTTGGAGGTTCCTCTATCAGTGTTGGAGGTAGGTGGATGACTTAATGTTGTTGTTGTTGGAGTTGGAGAAGTTTCTACAGGTGTAGGAGGTGTTTAGAGATGTTGCGGTTTCTGCTTGAGGAGATGGAGGTGTTGGTCTCGGTGTTGAGGTTGGTAGACTAGGCCTTGCATGTCATTGACTTATTGAAGAGGTTCGTGGACTATTTCATCAGTTGTAGAATTATCCTAGAGGCTTGGAGGAATTTTAAGGAGATGAAGAAGATGATCCATTAGTTGGTAGAGGTCGTGGATTGGTGTTGCAATGTTTCTCCTTAGCTATTGCCCCAATTGCATGGAGTCAAGCTTATGGGAGTAGCTTAAAAGATCCAATTGTTGGTAGGCATGCCTATAGGTTTGACTAAGAAGTTACAGTTGCATGGAGCATGTGTCATGCATGCAACCGAACATTTGCACAAATTTTTCTCTAGATTTCATGCGTTGATCAGCTAATTTTTGTATTGCGGTGACATTCTTGTTCAAAACTTTTCATTTTTTGGTCAAAAAAGTTTGTGGGGTCTCTAGAAGTAAACTAAATTTTAAGATATCAAAATAAAAGTGGAGTTAGTGGTTTGATTGACTCAATGAGCGGAATCTATATCAAATAAAGAATATGAACAGAGTTGTGAAACCAAATAGTTCTTAGTAATTATTGAGTTGAGCACTTGAGTTCATCTACATATTGGAGGAATCTCAATGCTAGTATGGTTGAGTCTTTTTTGGATTGAGTGAGTGAGTGTGTGTGGAGAAGAGTATGCAAATTGTGTGAGGATTGTATTGCAGAACTTCTAAAGCAGTTTACAGTTGTAGGAGCAGTGAGCTAAATTATATTTCATCCATCATATTTGTGTAGTGAGTGAGAAGATGAAGTGTGGATTGGAGTAGTATTTTGATGATATTGTATTGCGGTTTGTGGTGTATTTGGGGTTTTGAGATTTTATTTTGTTTTGAGCTTTGATTATACATTGTTGCAATGCTCATGTTGAGAAGTTCTCGGTTCCACTCTAAAATATTCTGAAACGAGAACCACATAGAGGAGTGGAGTTGGGTGTCTCAAGAAAAATAAATATAAGTGAGGAGATTTATTAATCCAATGGTGGTTGGATAGTTTGACACAAACCGAGTGAGGCTCATCAGTCGTGGTGGCTTCTAGCAGATCAGAGTCTATAGAGTCAATTAGAGTTCAAGAGTAACTGGACAAGGATCATTGATCGTTGTGGCCTTCAATGGATGGTAGTTTGTATATATGCATGATAAATAGTCCCCGTTTGATAGCAACCATGTATATCTCTATGTAAATCATTTTCTTGAGGAATAGAATCTTTGAGTAGCGTAGCAGCAATGAGTCATTTTTTTCCCCGGGGAGGGTTTTCCACCAGACGTACTTCTGTTCATTGTGTTGATTATTTTTATGGCTGTATATCTATTTTAATGCTCTGATCTATGGTTGGGTATTTCAATTCATGATTGGTAAAAGAATAATAATTTGTAGAAAAGTTTATAAGTGCCATCACTATTGATTCACCCCCCCCCCCCCCCCCTCCTCTAAGTAATGATCTAGTTTCCAATAAGGTTCATCAAGTATCTAGTGAAATTGTTCACACAAACACAATGAACATTAAAGTGATTACAACACACATTCAACAAAATAAGCGCCAAAGCCAGTGAAATAGTTCAATGAATTTATTATAGATGAGAACAAAATATATCGCAAACATTCCAAGAATAATATTACAACATTTACGACATACACATGAAAGTGTTCTAGCTCAACAGGCTTTTGATTTTTAGGTGAAAGATCCAAGTACACAGCTACAAGGTGGTCCACTAGCTCCAATACTGGAACATTAAGTCACTTCTTTCTTCTCCAAAAAATGACCTTCTTTTCAATGCTAAGCTAGAGAAGCCAAGGTTAGCTCTCGAAAGGCTAAGCCTCTAAAATCCCTTTGCTTGAGTTATGAGGTTTCTTTTCTAACAAGAGGAATGACCTTGAGTTAACCTCATGCCTCTTGGACTTCTAACATGACTTTCAAACTTCTATAAGGCTTTCGGACTTCTCCTAAAGACTAGTTTTTCCATATATGATTATCTGACTTTTCATATTCCACATATGACTCTTGGAATTCCACACATTAAATTTTGTCCTTTCCTTTTGATAATTACAGCATTACATCCACAAATTATGTGTCAGTTCAAATGGACACACATGACATTATGATGGCATTGATACAAATCACAACTTGACAATGATGATATGGACTTCACGATGAAGTGGCAATGCCAAGTTGTTTCTCTTACTTCTTTGTCTTCAATCTTCATGAGAGGTATGTTCAGTACTTCATCTTCATAAAATATTTGCTTTGTTCTTCATCTTCACCCTCCAAGGGGTTACATTTTATAGAGTCTTCATGTGGTCCTGATCTTGGTTCTTTTGTCGTAAATCGATGTTCCTTCATCTTCTCGCTTGATGACCTCCTGATGGTTTTAGCTTCATAAGTGCCTTTTAGCATAGTCTCCAAATCCTCCTCTCTGGGCATCGTCCTGTCATGTCAAGATATAGTACTTGCAAGTGAAATCCACTCATGATAAGATGACATCAGTCTGTAAATCTCCTATTCTAACTTGCTTCATGAAAATGTTGATTGAGGTGGAACTGGGTGTTGGACAAAGAGGCAAACTTAGGGATTGCATAGTGCGCAGTTCCATGGGTCATGAGTGATGGACTGAAGCTTTGAGACTTGCAATGTGAACTTTTGGAGGCTTGGGTAAGATGAATACACCTTTGAGGAGCTTAGTGAGGCAATCTTGAGCCTTGAGATTGTGCAATGTGCAGTTCTGAAGGGAGGTTGGTTAGTGGATTATGCAGTTGTGCAGGTCAAGGACTCAGGTTGGTAGCTTGATGACTAAAACTGTGTAATGCATATCAAGAGATTGGAAAGGAGGCAGGATTGTGTAGTTTCTAAGGTAAGGGAGGAAATTCTTGAGCACTGTGACTACACAATGCGTAATCATTAGAGGGAAAAATTATGCATTTTGCAGTTCCATGAGGCAAGGGATCAACTTGAGGTTTGTTACTGTGCAATGCGTAATTCAAGGACGCTAAGTGATTTCAAGTTGATCGGGCAGAGGATTCTTCCAGAATTTGACTAAGTGTGGGATTAGTGAAGCAAATATGAAATTAAGGTAAGACTTGAACATGATCATGCACTCCAAAAAATCAACGAAACAACATATAACACTTAGCACTCAAAACAACATGATCCCCTTAATTTGTTAGCGAAACAATACTCTCCTCCAAGAGCAATACTCAAGGTACACTATGCAACGATAGTGACAAAACTTATACAATAGTGCTCAATAGTTGGGGAATAAGTATAATTCATGTGTTTATGATGAAAAGGACACAGTAGTGCAAGAGAATGAATCAGAACTTCCCTTTAAGAATGTACAATTGACTCCCTTAGACTAGGTGTGAAACTACTTTGCGACAATAGTGACGACACTAGATGGCAGTGCATGAAACTTTGGGAATGGATATAATACATGTCTATATGATAAATAGGACCTATTGACGCAAAATTTTCCTCTTGAAATAAACTAGAACATTTACTTCACAATGTGCAACACTTCCCATGACAAAAGATGACACTTGCGAAAGTAAGAGAAAAATGCAAACGACACTTGCAAAGGCTCAAAGAAAGTGAAAGTGACACATTCCAAAGTGAATATAACAAGAAAATGACACTTATCAAAGTTAATGCAAGAAAAAATGATAGTTGTGAATGTGAAAGCGATACTTAAGAGAACAAAGGTGTGCAAAGTGACAGTTGAGAAAACTCACCGAAATGAAAGTGCAATTACAATAGAAACAAGGGAAATTGTCAATGGAGATTGTGCACTAACTGTCGATATGTATTGCATAGTAAATTGTGCTTATGGATTGCACAGTCATTATCATCAATGATTGTGCAAGCCTTACCTTCAAGATTTTTGCAATGCCTATCTAAGCTTACATCGAAAGAAGTGTGTTTTTGAATTCATCGAAGACAGAACATGTGTGAGCAAGTGAATTTGACACTTAGAGGAAGACTCGATACTTTACAAATCATTAGATAACCATGAAGTGACCAGAGAAACACATATCACAAGATGCTCAATAGGCTCCAAAATTCAAGTGTAATCAAACTTTTGGAGGGTTTTTTCATAACGACAACACTTGGCGACACACTGGTAGAACTCCATCTTCTCTACTCAAGTTTCATCTTTAAGTGCAAGGTCTCAGTGTTTTACGAAGGATTGATTCAATGCATGGATTAACTTGGAATTTCTCATCTTACCTAATTTTGGATATAGTCTCCTCTATTCCTTTTCTCAGGTAAACACATTTACGAATCTTAATAAATCACAATTGTTTCAATCTAGGAGAGGGTAATATAATAATGTGAGTTAGAGATAATTAGAGCATGATTTTTCATCTCTGGTGTTGCTCCATTTCCAGCAGGCCTGTACAGTACCTTGATAGAGTCACTACAGGAACACAAGCATCACTTCACTACCAGTGAGCCTGAATAGTACCTCGACGAAGTTACTTGCTTCACCTCTCTACGCAGGAAGCCTTTCTCTTCTCTCACTCCTTAATTTATTTTATTATAGGACTATGTTTAGGCACTTATTTATTTTAATGGGATGGAAGAGGGGTCCTGACTTATTAAGAGAAGGAGAGGTTGTTCCTTCATAGGCAAGTATATATACCTATGATATTGGTTTTCTCACAATTTATTTTCCCTTTTCCCTTCTCTACTCGATTGGATCAACGGGGATAACACCATTTAATTACAACATCGAGTCAAGGAATGAAGATACAAGAACATATATGGGCTTAATGGTTAGACCAAATGATTTTCCCTCGAGTGGAACTTATTTTCCATTCAGACTTTAAAGATTTGTAAACCCAAGATACAGAATAAGATGACAGATAAGTCAAGCATTGTTCGTCATCATAATTTCCCTTTTCAAGATTTGCCACATTGTATTTTAAGCCAAATAGGAGCATCCTTCATGCAAAGTTTTCTTAAGAAAAACACAAAAAAAAAATAAGACAAAACAAAGAAAAATGAAAGTTAATGGAGGTTGAACATAAAGCAACCTATAGACAGAAGTAATAAAACAAAAGAAAGATAGAAACTAGATGGAGAGCATAGTGTGGGACGAGTGCAAAAAAGAAACTAGAATACAACTGGACCTACTCCTGACCTAACCAGCAAGAAGTTCGGGGTCAAGTGTAATGATATTTCCAATGTAACCATTGTAACTTCTCCCAACTTGCAAACAAAAAGATACCAACAACTAAAATTGATACATAATAATGTGCGAAAGAGAAAATACGAATTTGAATAGCTTGCACAAAATATTGAAGGTCTTCCCGAAAGGAAAAAAGATATACCATAACAACTAACCTTAACCATCATGTAACCTTACCTTCTCGATTAGCACAAAAATCAAACAAACCTTGAGAAATTATTTTTAATGTACCTACATCTATGTTGTCATGCTTAGAAAACATCCAAAAAGATCCTAACTTATTTTTAGCATAAGGGATTGTTAAGTATGATGCTTCCAGTAAATCATAGATTCATTTATGAAATCCAAAACAATCCCCTTGAAAACCCCGAAATCCTTGAAAATATGGATTTTAAATTAAAGGCAAGAGATCATGATGAGAATATTGTAAGGGAAAACAAGTTTGATCACGTTCAGAACTTTTGTCAATATAGTGAGATCCTGACATAACAATCAACGAAGACTGAAGTGCCTCAAGTATTTGAAAAATATTGAAAAACTGAAATGATAAATTATAAAGAGCATTGTATTCAACTAGATAAAATGATGATAGTTGATCAAATGAACACTTCTAAACCCTAAGAGTTGAAAACCCTAATGATGGAAATAGGGTTCGAAAATCTGCAGGGGAATGGCAGTGGTGGGGAGGTCGCATGCTATGGTGAATGCAACGCTTGGAGATAGGTGTCAGGATATGGCAGGCAGCTAGACAATACTCGTCACCAGGTCTGGCTGCATCAGGAATGAGGATGGTGGTAAACAGGGTTTTAGGGAGAAAGGAAGATGGAGGAGTTTATTTTACTATTTTTTTTTCATCTTGTTGCCGACAGTAAGTGACTGCACGCGCCCATAGAAGGAGTTTACAATTACCATTTTCTACGGAGATTCCAAACAATAGATAGGGTGAGAAACCATGGTTAACCAATGGGACTTTGTTGATATGGATCCATAACCTGGAGACATTATGTTGGTGTGGGGATTGGACATCATGGAGAAGAATATTAAGAACTTTATTCGTCCATCTCGACTACTTGGCGGGAAGAGGCTAGGCAAGGGGCAGGGCTGGAAGCAGGGAAGAGAATTAGGGCTTCTAGAGGAAATTTTATGCATGAAAAAACAAGATGCCTAGGGAACAGTCAGGGAACCAAAGGGGAGGCAGGAACAGTTACTTCCATTGACAGTCTGCACAAAGAAGGAAGTGGATGGAAAACAAGTGATCTTTCATCCAGTTTTTACAAAGACCAAGTTTTCTTTTTAGGTGGGCTAGAAGATATTTTCATTAGTTGTGTGATCAAGGGCGAGGAGGGTTTGAAATATTTTATGGTGGAGGACTTGGGGTCATCGGAAGAAATAAGGGGGAAACAGCTAGACAGTACAATTGCATGCAAGAGTCCATTACATTTGCAGAGTAGGGAGACCAACTATCAAGAAGGAAATCCAAATTCAAAGGTTTAAGGGGAAACCGGTCAGACAGAGGGTTTGAGGAGTTTTTGGAAGTTTTCTGAGGTTGGGATGGGAGTTAGCAGTGAGCATCTTGGAGGAGAATTTTTTTCATTCCTCTCGATAGATCGGGAAGGTTTCAATCAGATAGCCTGACATCCGAAGGCGGAGGAGCTACCTCGCTCTATGGGAGAGGAGGGCCAGACAGGGGAAGGTCTTTTTTCCATCCAAATAAGCAATTGAGCAGAGGGGAGTTTAGATTCTCTCCTTGTAGCATGTACCAATGTGGAGGAGACCTCACAAGGAACTGGGGAAGGGGGAAGGAAAGGGACTACAGTGGAGAAGCGAAAGAAAAATATGTTGATTAATAAAAAGGAGATAAGCCTGAATCTAGTGCTAGGAGTATACTTACATATAGATGAAGCAATGGAGGCAACAGAAGTCACATTGGTCAGGAGGGCCAAAGGTAAAAAATACCGAGAAAATTACATCAAATAATGGACTACAAAGACTTGGAAGGAGGCATCCAACCAATTTTTTAGGTATCCACCCTTGCTACGAGATGGTTCATGATTAAATTCAACAAGGGTGAAACCATTGAATGGGTTCTGAAATGTAATTGGTGTTTTGGGAAAATCCCAATTTTATTTAAAAACTGGAATCCTTTGTTTGATTCCCAAAGAGAGAAGGTGGAGGAGACTCTGGTTTGGGTGAGGCTTCCGGGTTTACCCCCACACTTCTGCACAGAGTCGATCTTCAAAGCAATTGGGAATACGTTGGGTTAGTTTCTGGAAGCTAACATGTCCTTCCTACCTACTAGGGATAAAGTATTAGCAAGAATTATGGTAATTTTAAACCCAAGGGAATGGTTGGCAAAGTAAATTCACCTCAAATATAAGGATTTAGCCTTTACCCAGATGATTGATTACGAAAATTTGTCTTTCCACTCTCATTGATGCCACAAATACAGTCATCTTGCCAGAGATTTCCCTCTGGGTTTTAGAAGAATAAGAAGACAGAGAGTTAAAGTGGGAGTGGCAGAGAGAAATCAGGAGGAGGAGAAGGGAAAGGGTTATCCAGAGGAGAAGGGGGATAAGAAGGAAGGGGACAAGATGCGGATGGAAGTTGAAGAATCACAGGACATGCAGATAGAGGAGAGACATGTTCAAGAGCATGAGCATCAGTGGGAGTTGGCTTGGGAAGAGACAGTGGAAGGTGAAGAAGTTGTTTATGTGCCTCAGTTGGAGGGTACAGTTCTGGAACCTATCCTTTCTTTTAATTCATCCTTGTTGTCTATGCTCAATTCAATTTCGAGGCCTGGTCCTTCCAGGCTTTTGAACATGGATAATTTACATGTCAATTATATAAATGAAGCTCTTGACAGCATCATAACATATATATTTGAGATTCTTCTAAACCATCCTTTAGTTTCAATCCTTGAGATCCCTAGCCTTTCATGTGCTCCTTTAGAGAAGCCTCATTATAATCCTAGGCCTTGAGAGAAGAAAATTATTCACTAGGAAGCTGTGGGTGGATTGGGTACCCATTCGATTTCAGTTGGCCCTCACAAATCCAGAGGAAGTCAAATTTACCAAAGGCTCAGCAAAGAGAAAAAATTGACATTGTATACGGGAAACAGTTATCACTTTTAAGGGTGCTTAGAGAAACACATAACCCCTCCCATGGTTTTCAATGATTATAATGTACTTTAATATTCAAGGGTTTTCTAGTGCCACAAAAAACTAGCTCTAAAGGAATTATTAAAAACCTATGAACCTGACCCTGATAATGCTACAAGAAACCATTAGAGATAGAGAGGAGATTAGTGGGGAATTGAACAAAATGTTTTCTGGTTGGATTTTTCAGTCTATGGATTCTAAAGGAAGATCTGGGGGTTTGGCGATGGGAGTCAAAGAAGCAAGACTGAAGGTTTTAAATAATTAGGGATTGGAACAAGCTTTGGGATTAGAGGTATACTCGTTGGAGTTATGCTCTAACTTATTACAACTAAACATATATGGGTCTTGTGAGGACAATATCTCTTTCTAGAATAACCTTTTTTCAAAATCATTTATGGAGAGTCTGAACCTGGTGATAGGTGGGACCTAAATTTCTCTTTGGGCCTTTCGAAAACCTAGGGACCCTCAGCTCATGTCGCCCCTCTAGCATATTTTTTTCATGAGCAATATCAGCTCCAGTAAGCTTATGGAAAAAAATTTGATTAAGTCCAGGCCAACATGGAGGAATAGGAGAGTAGGGGAAGCTAAGGCGGCAAAGAGACTGGACCGCTTTCTACTCAAAGAATAGTTGGTGTCTAGACTTCCAGTCTTTAGACATTGAGTGGGGGAAGGAGGAGACTTAGACCATCTCCCTATCCTACTAGATATGACAGGCCAAAATCAAAAACTTGGCTTTCCTTTCAAGTTCAATCTGTTATGGTTGAAGGATGAATCTTTTAATATCCTATTCAAATCCACATGGAGGCCAAGGGTTGATGATCAGGGCATGGACAAAGCTTATTTTTTCATGGAGAACCTCAAATGTATGAAAAAGGCAACTATTGAAAGGGAAAAAATCAAGAAAGTCTCAAAAGAAGTTGATCTAAAAAAGATAGGAGAGGAATTAGACTTTCTAGAGAGCTCGAAAGAGGATGGATATGAGTCAGCAAAGAAGAGGGATAGGATTAAGTTGCTAGAATCTAATTGAAGGAAAATTATCACTGACATGGAAGAGCTATGGAGACTAAAAAGAAGAGCAATTTGGTTCGCAGCTGGGGATGAAAACTTAAAATTCTTCCATAATTATGTCGAAGGAAGGAAAAATATAAACATTATTTAGGGCCTCAAATCCGAGGAAGACAACACTGCAAATTGTTTCGAGGATTTGTCCCTTCTAGGAAGGAAACATTTCAAAAATATATTTAAAGTCCTAGCAGAGGTTTCTGTCACTGAGGTGATTAGGGTTGCACAAAAATTCCAAAGGTATATAGAGGAGGAGGAGAATGATATTATCATGGGGAAAGTGAATAAAGGGTAGGTAGAAGGGATCTTAAGGTTAATGCAAAAGGATAAGAACCCAGACCCGAATGGGTGGGCTATGGAGTTCTTCCAACATTTTTTTGAGACCATCGGGGATGAACTTACAGGGGTGGTCGAGGAATCCCGAGTCAAAGGATCGATATATGAACCTTTTAATTCCACCTTTTTGGCCTTAATCCCTAATACGAAGGATCCTTTGTCTTTTGAGGATTTAAAACCTATCTCCATGCGTAATTGTATTTACAACATTATTGAAAAAGTAATAGTAGTCATATTGAAACCCATACTCTCAAGGAAAATTTCAAAAGCACAATTCAGGTTTTTGGATGGTAGACAGATCCGTGAAGTAGTGGGGGTAGCACAGGAGACCTTACATAGCATAAAGAGGAGCTAGAAAAAAGGAGCAATTTTTAAAATCAATCTCTCAAAAGCATATGATCGTATCAATTGGATTTACATTAGAATTCTCCTTGCTCACTTGGGGTTTAAGATTGGATTCATAAACTGGGTGATGGGATGTATCACAAACATTAGTTTTGTAGTCCTGGTCAATGGGACAGCTACTTCATTTTTCCAGAGCTAGGGAGGTCTTCATCAGGGATGCCCTCTATCCCCTCTTCTCTTTCTCCTAGCAGCAGAGTGCCTTAGTCAAATGATTTTAGAAGCAAGGAGAGGAGGTGATATAAAAGGTATTTAAGTGCTTGTCAACTTACATATATCTCACTTGTTGTTTGTCGATGACATACTTCTTTTCAGTGATCAAAGTAGGAGTGATACCCACTAGATAAAATCAATACTTGATATGTTTCTTATAGCCACTGGAATGTGCATTAATGCACAAAAATATTCTTTGATCCTTGAAGGATTCACAAGGGTGGAAACTATAAGGATATTAGAAAACCTCCCCTTTGAAAGAAAGAGGATGAAGGACGGTTTTAAATATCTAGGTTTCCATCTGAAGCCAGATACATACCGGATTCAGGTCTGGTTCTATCTGGTGGAGAAAATTGATAACAAGGTAAAGTATTGGAGCTATAAATGGTTGTTGAGAGTGGGAAGGCTGGTATTTATTAAGTCAGTGATCATGGTGATCCTGGTTTATTGCTCTGCTTTAACATGGGTATCCAGAGGAATATTCTCATGAGTAAGGAAAGTTTGCAGCAGATTCTTGTGGGCCAGATCAAAAGAGGACTCAATTCTGCCATGGGTGGCCTGGGAGAAAGTGGCTAGACCTAATGAATGGGGGCGGTATAAAATACCTTTTAGTATTTTCTCCATCAATAGCACCAAAATTGGGATGGCGATAGTGTTCAAAAGAAAATACATCAATTCAATCCCAATGGATGAGTGGCTCAGAAACCCGGAAAAGAGATACCCTCAAGCCTCTGTCATGTGGAAAGATACACTGGACTCGATCAAGATTATTGAACAAGGGCTTTCGTGGCATGTTGGGAATGGAGAGAAAATTAGACTGGGTTAGGATCCTTGGGTTGGATGAAATGAAGGATATGCCCTGTCTCGGGAGATCATTCATCATTTAAACTCGAGAGGGGTGTATAGACTCAACCAGATCGAGAAGGTAGGTCAGTCGACAATCTGACACCAAGCTTGAAAAGCAGGGGGAATTTACAACTGGAGCCCCAATGGTTAGGAATGGTGGAATTTTATTAAGGAAATTTAGAGATCCAATGTTCGCCTCAGAAATCATCCAGATTTACTGAGATGGGTTCGCGCCCCCTCGAGAATATATTCACCAAAGTATGGATATAATTATCTAATGTCGACGAAGGGATGGGATGAGCCGGAGTGGTGGTGTAAATCCATCTGGAAATTAAAATGCCCATCAAAATCTAGATTGTTCTTCTAGTGTATCTTAAGGAATAAAGTTCCAACTTGGGACAATCTCAAGAAAAGGAATAATATGGGGCCAGGCTAGTGTTCTTTGTGTAAGGAAAAGGAGGAATCGGTGCAACATTTGTTTCTCAAGTTTCCTTTTAAAAAAAGAGTTTGAAAGAGATTTTGAGGATAACAAAGAAATCACAGGGATGGGGTGGAGATAATATTAGAGAAGCGTGGAAAAAATGGTGGAATAATTCTCGAGACAAAAAATTGAAAAACCTTCCATTGATAATCTCATGGGGTACTTGGTTGGCTCAGAATAGGATTATTTTCAAGGATCTGGTAACTTCCCATGAGCACGTTGCAGTTGAATGTGCTTCAATCTATGAGAGTATCCCTTTACCAAATCCAAAAAAGAAAGAGAGGGATATAAGGGAAGAACAGATCAAGGGAGACATCCCTTGGGCATATTTTGGCAGTGCCTCTGATCAATAGAATATATTCAGGGTAGGAAGAGTAATTCATACAAATGCACAAAAAAATTCAAAGCCTCTATTGGCCTTGGAGCAGGAACCAACAATTATGCTGAATTACAATCCTTAAAACTGTTACTATGCTGGCTTATACATCTGGGCTTGAGATTGGCTCAAATATTTGGAGACTCACAAAATGTTATAAAATGGTTTAATGGAGATTTTAGATGTCAAAACTATATGTTGATTCCCTTCTTAGAAGAATTCTTACTTTTGAAACATCCTTTTAATTTTATTATTGTGTGCCATATTTACAAGGAACGAAATATTTCCGTAGACCTCCTATATAAGGAGGGTGTATAACAAGTTGTGGATGTCTGGAGTATAAAAAGAAACAAACAGCAATACGATCCATGTGTTGGACTTTTGTGCATTGAAGTTTAAATATATCTGCATTTTCCTTTATATAGTTTTCAGTTTGCATCTCCATGCTCAGACATTGATTTATATGTAACACGGATTTTTAGGACAAACAATTAAAAATCTTTGGGTTTTCTTTTTCTTATTATTGCTACATGACACTTAACTACTTCGGTTCCTATTTGGGATGTTTTCCTCACATATGAGGAGGCCTAAGAACCAGTATCAGCTCTTTTTTGCATACTTTGGGGTGGGGGAAGTATTATGTTTTTACTTACCAACCCAGATTTACACTCTATGTTTTTATTAACATACAGTATATCAGATGCTTTAGTACATATACTATGTAACTTTTTATTGCCTTAATAGAAAGTTCGATTTTTTCTCTGGAAAAAAACTAGGTAAAAAATGTAAAACAACCATCATCAGATATACTAGTGGGAAAATGGTTATTGAAATGACAGTTGTTAGATCCAATGTTATGATCAGGTCGATAGCTTAACATACAAGACTCTTGATTGTTGATTGGTTCCCTTTGTGTACAATTCCATATTAGACCAATAATATGAAATATTGCATATTCAAAATCAATTGTTGGCCTTGTAAATATAGGAAATCGATTGAAACAACATGCTCTAGAATCCATATCATCATAGGGGTCTGTATCCACTATATGATTCAAGACTTGAATGTTGCTCAAAAAGATTGATTGGGTTAGAACAAAAATAATTAGTTGAGTGACATACAATGCAGGTTAGGAGTTGATTTTTCACCATAGCATTCAATAAATACAAATTCTTCAACGAAAGATAATATTTACATTGATCAGCTTCACAATTTTGTGTGTTCATGAAATCCATACATTCCAATCCCAAGTTAGATAAAATAGGTCTAGATGAAGACAAATTCACTATAGCGGTATTATCTGTCTAATCATAAACTCAGTCTAGAGAGATAGATAAATTGCAACGAGAAATCCCAAAGTCCATCAATAACGAGTTTGAATCCAGAGAAACAATACGAATGAGAGAATTATGCGAGAAAATCCACATCTGACATGATTTAGGAATCTCACAAGATTGCGAGAACCTAACATGACCATCAACGAAAGTTGAAGTGCCTCAACTTCCTGACAAGTTATGGAACTTTGAAAAGATAGATAACCACATTCTAAAAACTAAGTTAGATCACAAATTGCATGTGGAAAATTGATATCAGTTAAATTAACAGGATTACTATTATCTATATGGCATCCATATACATCACTGGTTTGATCAAAATTTTCAACCTCAACAAACAGATTACTCAAGTCATAGTACTCTTCTGATTGAAAATCTAGAAAACTCATGAGCAAACTGATATGAAGAGTTGGCCTCATGCAAAACAAGAGATGATAGGGATGGAATGGATGTTCTTTGATTTGATTCCTTCTTCTTCATCATGGATATCCTTGCTACCTTGTGTCAGTTCAAAAAATTTCTTATCGGGTGGGAGATCCGAAGAGCACGACATATAAACAATAGGTCACAAGGAAGTAAGGAGTTGAAGAAGAAGCTTCCATGTGAAAATATTCTTTGATCAAAATAGACTCTTGATCTAAATCTTTAAAATCCAAATTTTCTTGAAGAACTGATAGATCGGTGGGTGCACTTGGGAATTCATCAGAGTGAAGGTTGCCCAAGACTTTATCTAGATTAGGAAAATTAATTTCATTTGATTTATTGTAGAGATTAGAATATTCTAAATTATCCAGGAATGAAGGAACATTATCTTCACATGGAGGACTCTGAGAAAGAGATGAAAGATTGGAAGAATCTTTACCTTCTTGCTCCTCTACCTGTCAAATGTGACTACCTTACACCTGTTCATTGCTTGGATTTGGAAGAGATTGATTGGGAGATCAAGGGACAAGGAGTCATGAGAAATATATGATAGAGGATGACAATATCGAAACCATATTTAAGACTGGAGTTATGATCATTAATATCATCTTGAAAAATGGAGGGATTAGTCTTCACCTTAGGCTCCATAAACCATTCCAAATTTTCCTCCATCAAACCTGGATCATGAGAAATGGATGAATGTTGAAGAGATGTATCTCCCATTTTATTCTCATATTTCTGAACTTCAACATCATCACAAGGAGGCACCCACATCAAGACTGAAAAAGGAGGAGGACAAGGAACAAAAGGAATAGTAGGTTCCTCCTCTAGAATTAGAGGTGTCTCATGATTTACAAAAGTTGGGGAAACATAAACATCAGGGGGTTCGGGCTCACCGTGTAAAGAGATATGAACCAAATGCTCAACCTTATGTTTAAATAAATCCCAATTTGTATCTTCTTCAAGAAATTCATAAAAAATGTGAAGGAATCGATTAACAAAATTCTTAATTAACTCATGAGGGTTCATTCTTAGTTGACTAATCCTTTTAAGGACATCCCAATAATCATACTTATCAAAGGCTAAATGAAGCTCCTTGATGAAGTGTTCAAATGAATGGATGGAAGAAGATGGTAAGATATGACACCATCAGTTAACTCGACCTTCAAGACTAAGGAAGAAAAGTATAAGAGTAACATCTTTAGAATCGATTCTATAACATTCACAAAAATAGAGAAAATTAGAGATGTGCTCGGCTATGGATATTTAACCCTTACAATGAAATTTTAATTGAGACAAGTTAGAAAGAGACTCATCAAGGATTGAAATTTTACCATCGCATTTATACGCGAAACACCCCAAGAGTATGTTTTGGGGATGATCCATTTAGGAAAAAAAAGACTTAAAACAGAATTAACAAGCACAACTTTTCATATATCCCTCCTTCTAGCGCGAACTGTTGATAGTGTTGGAAATTCGTCAACCAAGGAGGTCTCCCTGGTGTGAAGTCCCAATTAGACCTCACACAGTTTGGAGTAGAAGCCCCATCCAGAGTATCGGCCCAACCACCATAACTTAAATTTTTACCTCAACTGCAATGAATAACCTAAGAGAGTATGCATATAACCTTTGAAATTAGAAATAAAGATGACACTCTGAAACATCAATTGCAATATGTAAATGGATACTGACCTCTACAAGGAAATTAATAGTGTTATCCTAAGAGAGACACACGATAGCAAGGAAAGGTTTGTTAGTTATCTAGTGAAATAGTTCACATAGACACAATGAACATTAAAGTGAATACAACACACATTCAACAAGATAAGAACCAAATCCATCAAAATAGTTCAATTTCTTTAGTACAAATGAGAACAACATATATCGCAAACATTCAAAGAATAGTCTTACAATGTTTACGACATATGCATGAACGTGTGCTAGCTCAACGAGCTTTTGATTATTAGGTAAAAAATCCAAGTACACAGTTAAAATGGCAAGCCACTAGCTCCAATAGTGGAACATTAAGTGACTTCTTGATTCTCCAAATAATGATCTTCTCTCCCATGCTAAGCTAGAGAAGCCAAGGCTAGTTCTCCAAAGGCTAAGCCTCCAAAATCCCTTTGCTTGAGTTATGAGGTTTCTTTTATAGCAAGAGGAATGACCTTTCATATACCCTATGAATCTTGAGTTACCCTCATGACCCTTGTACTTCTAATGTGACCTTTGGATTTATATATGAATTTTGGACTTATCCTAAAGACTCTTTTACCCATATATGACTATGTGACTTTTCATATTCCACATAAGACTCTTTGATTTCCACGCATTAAATTTTGTCTTTTCCTTTTGATAATTACATCATTACATCCACAAATTATGTGGAAAGACACATGGACACACATGAAATTGTGATGGCATTGGTACAAATCACAACTTGACAATGATGATATGAACTTCATGACGAAGTGGCAATGCCAAGTTGTTTCTTTTATTGCTTTGTCTTCAATATTCATGAGAGGTTTGTTCAGTACTTCATCTTCATGAATTATATGCTTTGTTATTAATCTCCACCCTCCAAGGGGTTGAGTCATATGGAGTCTTCATGTGGTCCTGATCTTGGGTCTTCTATCATAAACTAATGTTCATTCATATTCTCGCTTGATGAACTCCTGATGGTTTTAGATTCACAAGTGTATTTTAGCATAGTCTCCATCTCCTCCTCTCCATGCATCATCTTCTCATGTCAAGATATAGTACCTGCAATTGAAATCCACTCATGAAAAAATGACATCAGTTCATAAATATCCTAGCCTAACTTGCTTCAAGAAAATGTTGATTGAGCTAGAAATGGGTGTTGGATTCAGAGGCAGACTCCGGGATTGCACAGTGCGTAGTTCCAAGGGTCAGGAGTGATGGATTGAAGCTTGAGAGTGTGCAATGTGTAATTCATGGTAAATTTTAGGGGCGAATTTTAGCCCAAAGGCGAAATTTGAGGGGTTTTGCATTTTAGAAGGGCGAAATTTTTATTAACAACCCTTTTCATAGAGTTAGCCCCATTTTTATTTAAAAAATAATTAATTTTTTTATTTTAGTCCAAAATAAAAAATGGTGGATAAACTAAGCAAAGCTTCATTTGGCCAAATTTGCCTGGTTTGGGAAATTGTATTCCCTTAAAATCGTCGGATTTTCAGATTTTCACCTAGTTTGGGAGATTGTATTCCCTTAATTTCACCAGATTTCAGATTTGCAATGTTAAATTCATTTGTAGTGGCCCCATTTTTTGTTTTTCTAGTTTGGGAGTGGTGTGCGAGGTTCGATTTGGCCCTGGGAGGTTAGATTTGTTTTCAAATGGAGGTGGCTCCCTATTTCCACAGATTCATGGTGTATAAAATTGCTTTCAAATCAGGTTTTCAATGTTCATGGTGTATAGTTTCAGTCCTCGGATTTCTGTTCACAAATCCTACCCATCATACCAGTTTTAATCACTCGCATAGGGTTGCAACAGAGAATTTTGGACTAAGGCAAAGAAGTAAGTAGTAGGGGCGTGTCAGCCAGGACCTTGAATTGGGCAAGCATCATGATCGAATCTACTTTGTAACTCATCACTTTGATCTAGTTTCGGTGCTCGTATTCACTTTCGTCACTCAGTAAGCGCCTAAAGTGTTCGACTGAATAGTGGTTCGACTGAATCAAGGTATTCTGAGTAGAAAGTGGCCTAACAACCTCATATCTGCCCATTGTAGGAAGCCAAAAGGCCTAAGGACTTGTGCAAGAGTTTGTGGGGGGAAAAACCTAAGAGGAGGCCAAAAAAGACCTCAGACCTTGACCAGTACCAGGTGAAGTGACTTAAACAGAGAGAAGGCCAGAGAGAAATAAGCCTCATAGAGACCAGGGTGTACATTTTGTGTGGAATACACCATTTCTTGGCGACTCATTGCAACCAGCGCCAGGTATACATTTTGTGTAGAATCCTGCATTTCTTAGCAATTTGTGAATCAAAATCTGAAGGGGTTTGGCACTCCAGGTAAGCCGCAACCTTGTTCTTGTTTATTTGCAAGTGAAATTCAATTCACAAATCGATATTAGTGTATGCGTGAGTATAGTCTGTTAATTCGTAGGCATTTAATATTTGATAGTGGAGTTAGGAGGTCACCTTGCTCTCAGGCTTAGTTTTTAGTGTGGATTCTAGTGAATACTAGTATTTTACCACCAGTTTTAGAGTGTCTAATGTTGTGGTAGACTTTAGAAGTTCAAGGATTTAAAAAAGGAACAAGATATGAGTAATGAGATGATTCAATCAACTGGGTGTTGAGGGAAAGGTAGAACCATGAATACCATCTGAAACAGTGGGAGGTGCTTAATAATACTCCATTCCTTGGAACGCAGTGGAAATGGAAATAGAATAATTAGAAATGGAGGAGTTGGCTTGTTCGCTGGAGAACTTGTTAGCTGGGAAGCTCGTTGGGAGAATCCGAGCTGGATGGTGGTCCACTGAGTTGAGCGCAACGTGGGAAACATGAGCCCTTTATCGGACAAGTGCATTATTGTGGAGAGATTATTTCTTTCATTAGAATTTCAAAACACAATAGGTGCTAGCTATTATTTCCTTCCAGTAGAGCTCCCTATTGTATAGGGCTACCCTCCCCGGATCCGGTTTTCTCCTGAGTGACTAGAGCAATTGACTGTACTCCATATTACCTTGTCACTAGCCCCATGGTTTAAATCTCCAGCCAGCCGCAAAGGCAAAAAGGTAGCTTGAGAACTTGTAACCTAGGTTGAAGTGGTATGCCAATTATGTTTTCTAATTGTAGATGTAGATCACAATATGTATATTTTTATTCATTATTGAAGTTTTGATGGCTCAAAATCTTTTCATTCGTTCTCTTCCATCCATATTATATATTTGTATGCCTTACCACTAAGGGAATTTAAAGGAAAATAGAAATAAAATAGGGCTTTTCCATTCATTACTTTCCTCTGCCTGCAGCATGCCTTATTTTCCTATCCAAGTTTAGCTCTAGTGCATGTCTCTTTTACATGTTAATTGAGGATATCGGTTTTTTTCATATTATAACCATATTCAATTGGTTATGTCTAGCATTTGTATTTTTTTGGTTTTATAAGTGGGGTGTATATACATATCTTCCTTCCTTTCACTCATACCCACTTGATATTAAGATTTCAAGGGTTATATAATTGGTTTACCATCACTAAAATTGATGTTCTTGTACATTATTTGTCTCCATTGTTTATGGTGAAGAGATTGTTTCTTTCATTAGAATTTCAAAACACAATAGGTGCTAGCTATTATTTCCTTCCAGTACAACTCCCTATCGTACATGGATACCCTCCACAGATCCAGTTTTCTCCTGAGTAGCTAGAGCAATTGACTGTACTCCATATTACCATGTCACTAGCCCCATGGTTTAAATTTCCTAGCCAGCCGTAGAGGCAAAAAGGCAGCTCGAGAACTTGTAACCTAGGTTGAAGTGGTATGCCAATTATGTTTTCTAATTGTAGGTGTAGATCACAATATGTATATTTTTATTCATTATTGAAGTTTTGATGGCTTAAAATATTTTCATCCGTTCTCTTCCATCCATATTATATATGTGTATGCCTTATCACTAATGGAATTGAAAGGAAAATAAAAATAAAATAGGGCTTTTCCATTCATTACTTTCCTCTGCCTTTAGCATACCTTATTTTCCTTATATCCAAGCTTAGCTCCAGTGCATGTCTCTTTCACCTGTTAATTGAGGATCTTGGTTTTTTTCATATTATAACCATATTCAGTTGGTTATGTATAACATTTTTATTTTTTTGGTTTTATAAGTGGGGTGTATAAAGATATCTTCCTTCCTTTCACTCATACCCACTTGATATTAATATTTCAAGTGTTATATAATTGGTTTACCATCACTAAAATTGATGTTCTTGTACATTATTCATCTCTATTGTTCATTTCCATTATGATGCCCATGTATAGCCTTGTCAAAATTATTGTTAAACAGGAAAAATCACATGCAAACAATAATATACCAAACACATATTTTGTAGGAATCAATTGGGAATGTTATGTTCTATCGTGATTCTATTATAAATAATTGTTTACAATTGAAATTGAAACTTGAGTATTCCCCCTTGTAGCCTCACCTTAGCATAGCTGGCATCCCTCAACCTCAGATAAACCTTGTGATGATGGATGGGGAGAAAGTCGAAAAAGGTCTACCTTTGGGATTTCCAATTGGCCAAGCAAACATAAGAAACCACTAGCCCTAGCATTACCTTAGTCAACTCCTTTTTTAAATATCAACTACCTAATGATATTAAATATCCCTCACTAAAACAAGCAACTAATGAAAAAGGAAAGTAACCTCAGGTTAAATCCTCAAGTTTTGAATCTTCCTAGTCTATCTCTACTCATCCAAAAGGAAAAACCAAGTGTTAGGTATGTTATATATTCTTTTTATGACTATCCCCATTCACGATTCATTCTTAGAGATAGCAGGTGGGTCTATGGGGGGTGGAATCCCCCCCATTCAAAGGGGTCATAGGTGAGGCATAGGCCTCCCTTGCCTGAGAGATTTGGGGGGGGTAGTACCTCTACCTAAACAGGGGTTCAAAACAAACACCCCTAAAAAACATTGGGTGGTTTTTTGAATTGATTTTCAATGTGTTATGGCAAATTTTTTTCTTTTTGTGGTTTTATGGCACATGATGGTTCATTCCATGGTTTGTATTTCCAATTAAAAAAATACATTACTTTTCTAATCTAAGGTTAATGGTTTAAGGGTTTGTTGTGTTGAAGAATGTAACTAGCTTCGGTCTTCATAAATTGTACTTGTCAAAATAAAATATATTATTAAATAAAATGACTTATTAAAGCATGGGTTTCATGCTTGGGTAAAAGTTTTCTAAGTTAAAGCCTCCATTGAAGTTTTCTAGGTTTTTTCTTGAGTCATTAGAGTCATTGACATTTTTATTAGACCCTTGATGGGCTTTTGTATCATGTAAAAAGAAGTATTTTTGAGTCAAAAAGTTAATTTGTCACCTCCACACCAAGTCGTCCCTGTGTATTATACATAAATCAAATTATTCTTCACACCCAAAAACAAAGACAACTACATGTGCAACAAAATTTTCGTTTGACATTCACATCCGTCCATCCCTACTCTTATATATCTGGATTAAGCGAGCAAAAGCTTATATATATTTGATTTAGGGAGCGAAAGTGATATATATCTAGATCAAGGGAGCGAAAGTTGTGTGACAGACCCCGCTCACTATGGACCCGAGAAACCCAAAATCATCGAGATAGAGAGAAGTGTGTTAATCTAGTAAGAACCAATAAAAGTATTAGCGCTATTGAAGAGATGGGATTCATGATGCAAACTACATGTGGAATTACAAATGCTCACATAGAATTCCCATTTAACAAGTGCAAATTTCATTGATTCACCCACTTCTTAGCCTGATAGATGGCTACACAAATGTAAAACAACAAGGGAATTCTACAACAAATCCATATGAAATTTACTCATTTAACAATAGATTTCATGCTAGATCATGCCTACATTCAAATCCATGAGGATTAATATTCTATTTTCTTTACAAAATTCAAAGAGTCACTAATTTTTCTAATAGAATTTGTCAAAATCCAAACTAGTAAACCAAAAGGAATAAGATAAACCTGCAAGGATGATGTTGTTTCAATGTTATACAAACGAATTATTATATTTTATGTATTAAAAGTTAATAGTTTCCCATTATCATTGTTAAATGATTTTTGTGAAATTCCATTTTGCCTCAAAATTCAATTTCTGATATATGTTCTTTCAATGTTGACTCAACAATTCTTTTGCAAAGTGCAATTCTATTTTCTATGAACAAGTGAATTTATATGAAGCATATCTCAATGCTTGGAAACTGTTGATGCAGGTTTGCAAATCGATTTGAAATTTTAGTTGTGGAATATTCAGTGAGATGTCAAAAGATAATCGTGGGAAGAAACCATCAAGGCAAATGGATGTATTATCATACTTTCAAAAGGCTCCATCCAAAAATACACATTCTCTTCATGATTCAAGCTCCTTTGAACAATCTGTTACTGAGAGGGAGGTTAACTCTTGTGTAAATGAATTTGATATCCATACGATGGATGAAATAATAGGTTCCTCAAGTGATCAAGGTGAGATAAATGTAGTTTCAACATAAATTGGTGATGAAAATGTTAAATATTTTTCCTTTGAAGGTGACACAATCCATTCGCGGAAAAGGAAAAGAGTCAATGGACCATAGGGAGATGATTCCAAGAAAATTAGGTCTCAAGTTTTCCAGTTATTGAAGAAATACTTCCTACAAATGAGAATGAGGTTTTCCGACAAGTTACATGTATTGCGTGTAGTTGGAAAACTCAAAAGGTAGTGAAATTTTAGATGAAGCTAGATACAGTACAAAAGCATGCAGGAAAGGTGTATGAAAAGAAATTTGTAAATGGTAAAGAGAAATCTATTGTTACATGGAAATCTTTTGAGGAATGTCGACATGTTGAATATGCAAAAGAATATAAAAAATATTTAATAAGTAGGAGGAAACTTGAGGCAAGCAGAGGAACCATCTGTTGTGGCCAGCAACAACCCCCCTTTTTATTTAATTTTAGTAATAAAGCTAAATAATTGGGGACCCTTTTAAAAAAATAAAAATTAGCACTTATGTTTCCACTTTGAATAAAACACACTATCATAAACTTAGGAAAATATCCACAAAACCCAAAAAACTTAAGTTTTATGATAACTTCTGAATAAAATCGTTCTCTCAACAATAAAACATCGCATCGCAAAGGGTAATGTGGGAACATCATATAAGCAAACTTTCGAAATTGTGAAAACGCGATGTGAGAACGCATGCCTTAAAGACTCATCGCACATCGCGGATTTCATACGTCGCAAGTATCACCTAAGGTAAAACATCCTAATCCAGCAATATGCGATAGGGCATCTTGCAAATCACATCTTGCAGACGCATAAGGTGATAAATGATTGTTAACAAAATGGATTAGAGATATTGTGAAGCAAATCGAAAAATCACTTTATCGCAGATTTGCAGGGCTCATCATTCAATAAAGTTTTTCTCGTAATCTGATACCAAGTTATGGGCATTAATGTCAATTTAATGGTTAGTTGATGATCATTTATGAGATAAGATTTAGATCTGATCGAAAGGTTATTTCAAGTAGGGTGATATATTTGATATGATTTCGACATTAAAAGCTTTCCCGTCACCTTATCTCTTACCATTATTCTTTCCTTACTTGTAAATTTGCAGGAGCGAAAAGCAGAATAATATACGTAGCAGTGTTCAGAGCGTAATGGGAAAGAAGGGAAAAGCTCCAGTTGCAAAGGATAAATAAATGATGCCTTTATACACAGATACCACCTGTAACAGAGATGTCGGCATAACCACTTGGGAAGGCATGTATAGTCTGCTCGAAGAAGAAAACCCCAGAGTCATGGAAGTTAAAGCAACAGCAGACTCATGCGGGTCATCTGAGGCATCAATTACTGAACTTGCATGTTCATTCTTGCACCGAATAGCAGCAAGACCCAAGATTCTTCCATACACAGACATGGTCAAGTAGGTATTGGACAGTGCCGATATATCAGACAGACAATTCAAGTCTCGAGGCCAAGACCTCATTAGGTCATTCACTCCACAAGACTTGAGGCTTATGTATCATCTACCAGAGCCGCAGGCAACCTACAACAAGCAGTTCGTGGAGAAGTTCGCCAGGAAAACGAAGATTGGGTGGAGTGCACCAAGAACTGGTTGGTAAGGGAAGAGCCATTGAAAAGGGCAAAGCGCGCTGACCAAGGCCCATCGAAACCACGCAGGAGGTGAAACTAGCACCAGAGAAGCCCGGATCGGGAAAAGGAGGCAGTTTCTGAAGCGCGAATCGCGCATCACTGGGCAAAACCCCTCGAGAAGGAAAGCCACCAAGTGCTCAGTCGCATGTAAGCCGGGAAAATCATGGGAAAAGGCGGGACCCGCACTCCAAAACTAGCAGTTTTTATCGGGGGGACCCTTAGGCGGTAAGCGGATTTGGCTGAAACCTAGCGATTCCATTCAGCGCCTGACATGTGGCAGGAAGAAGGAAAGAAAGCAGGCGCGCTCAAAATCAATGAAGCCCACAAAGAAATGTTGTTTCATAAGTGGAACGCATAGATTAAGAAGGCAAGACAAGCAGTGGAAGAAGCGGCTACAGCGGCACATAACATCATTGACTGTGTCAATGAAAACCTCCACAAAGCAAACCTCATATTAGACCGATTCGAGATTTCTCCCAAAGGCACAACAACTGCAGACAAGCTGGAGACAGAAAGTTGAGGAAAGGGCAGAGTCCGTTAAGAAGTTAACCAGGTTGAATTGGGATACTTACTGGAAGTACTTGGTTTAAACCGCACAGTCAATGCATGACTCTCAAATGCCTTACAAACTCTGCTAAGAAGATAGCGCTAGCACTTGCCGATTCTGTTTTCGTAGGTCAACTAAAATCAGAGGTCGGCCAACCGACGCTCCTCAAGCTGATCCTGAATGCTTGCGACCTCAGAGAATAGATACATAGATAGTTAATTTCCATATTCACTTTTAGTTTTAGTTTTGATTTAATTTTGCATTAGATAAGGACGGTCATTTAAACCTCCTCCTATATTTTTGTAATAAACTATTTTTAGTATTTAGATAGTAATATTTTAACCCCTCTCATGCATTTAGAGAAGGGTCCTGAAATTTGTCAAAAACATTTCCTTAGAACATGCACTTCTTCACCCTCAGAGGAGGTTTTGATGAATGAATGGAACGAGATTTATTGATATATGTGTTTAATGTCTGCTACTGAAATGCACTTTTGTATTCTTAGTAGATGTTGAATTAGGAAGAGATAAATCTATATTGCTAAATCTCATGAGTAGAACTTGTTTATCAATGGTACTTTTATTTCTTAATAATTATGTTTATGTGTTAAAGTAATATTTTATGCTCAGTTATTTATATATGAAGGCTTGAATATTTGAGTTATCATTTGGCACTTTTGTACGGTGATGACTATTCTGTTTATGCTTAATGTATGAATGACTTATTATGCAATATGCTTCTCACAATTGTTTCGGCTAACTTTTTATACGAAACAATTCATTTTTATCGAATTATTTTATCATGGAAATTGAATGATCTTTATTACCAATTGTTGTTAGAAACTATTTTAGATCGCATAACTGAAAAGTTAAATCCCATATTAGTTTTAGAATTAGATATTTTTGTTCATTAGAATACAATTGCATGTTTTAAATTAGACATTAGATTAAAAGCATTTTACTTAGAAATATTTTGAAAAAGGAAATATCAATTCTTATCAACACACACAAATTGGGAAACTAGTCCCATTATCCCCAGTCGAACCCACCATCCCAAACAGAAAAGGAGTTGCTTTCAAGGTTTGGACCGGGTGGGTATCCCCCTTGTTGTAGACCCGATTTTCGGGGCTTCAACACCATCATATCTCTATTTGAAAAGACGATGGAAAGAAGTTTGTTATCCAAGACGATATAATTAAGCATTGTATTTCACATCTTATCTAAAGGTCGTCTTATGACAGATTATCCAGATCACGTGAAATTGCTATCTTTTCTTCAAGTGCCAAACTTTCCATCTTCTCATTGGTCTATAACCAGTGGTTGGGGATGGGCAGGATATCTAGCTCAAGTAGAAAAAGATGATTTGAAAGAGAAGATTGCAAATGCTAGGTTTTTGGAATTGTCTTTGGATGAGGTTACGGCTATAGATAATACTTCATGGATTTTCATGAGCATTTATATGATTAATGACCATATTAGGCATTCCTATCTATTGGGGATTAAAAAGATGAGAGAGACTTCTACAGCTGAAATTATTTATGAACTTGTTCTTAATGGTTTGAAGGAAAGTGGTATGGATCAATTAATGATTGCAAAAAAGTCAGTATGTGTTGGAGCAGATGGAGCATCGATAATACAAGGACAAAGGAATGGCCTTTGTGTTAGGCTACAACTATCAACTTCACCATATATGCTTAATATTTAGTGTATGACTCATAGGATGAATCTCGCATTTAAAATAGTAAGCAAGTTTCCATCAGTTTCAAAAGTTGAAGATCTTGTAAGTGAGGCTCATGCATACTTTTCTCGTAGTCCCAAATGATATTTAGAGTTTCAACAATTTGCATATGGTATTACGGATGGAAAAAAACTACTGAAAGATTTTGATACAAGATGGATCTCATTAAATGGACCAATTCAAAGACTATTTAGTGAGTTCAAATCTTTGGTAGGGTTGATGTATGAAAATCGCTACAATGTAGACAAAGCTCAAGATTTTCTTTCTTAACTAACTAATATAGAGACATTATTGACATTGGCTGGAATTCTTCAAATGCTACATGAAATGAATGTCCTGGTGAAAATGTCTCATAATCACACAATGTATATTGTGGAATACACAAATGTGAGAAAGTCAGCATGTCTTGCATTGGATAATTTGTATATGATGCCAAACTCTTTTACTGGTCCAGAGTTTAAAAGTTGTACTAAGATCATCAATATATAAAATACTGAAAAAAATAAAAAATAAAAAATAAAAAATAAAAAATAAATAAAAATAAAAATAAATAAAATAAATAAATAAATAAATAAAAATAAATAAATAAATAAAAATAATAAATAAATTAAACAAAAATAAAAATAAAAACAAAATATAAATAAATAAATAAAAATAAAAATAAATATAATAATAAATTTAAAATAAAAAAATAAAATAATAAATATAAAAAATAAAATACAAATAATAATATTCAAATAAAAAAAATAAATTAATAAAAAATAAAAAATAAAAAATAAAAATAAAAATAAAATAAAATAAATAAAATAAAATAAATAAATAAATAAATAAATAAATTAAATAATAAATAAATAAATAAATAAAATAAAATAAAATAAATAAAATATAAAATAAAATAAAATAAATAAATTAACGTTTGATGAAAAATGGATATTATGTATCACAATGCGTGGGTATATGGTTCCCTTTCATTATATTAGTAAGACGGGACGAATCACCAAATATTGCCCCGTGTCAAGAGACCAATTTGATAATATTGTGATTTCAGTGAGACAAAATTTGATAGAAATTGCAAGATCATTATCATTAGAGATAAGAGAATGATTTCCTCAAGATGAATTGTTGGAGGCCATGTGTGTGGTATACCCTCAATATTGGAACAATTGTCAATGTCCAAGAACTTTACAAGCCAATTTTCAAAATAGATTAAAATGTTTATTAGACCATTTTCACAAGAAAGTCTCGATACATGGAGAACAAATTGAAGGTATTTTAGATTCATCAAAATTGTATCAACAAGGTGAACACTTTGCTGAAACAATGTGGAAGAAATGTTCTTTTTTGGAGAATCCTAATGAAAATGGTACTATAACAAGATTATGGACTACTTTAAGTGCTAGCCAATACCTGCAAGAAAACATATCAGAATATTTCAAATTAGCGGATTTGTGTCAAACCATGATTTTGGGATCAGTGGAGGATGAGAGAATGTTTAGTGTATTATCATTCTTGAAGTCGAAGTTGAGGAACAAGCTTGATAAACATGTGGATACATGTTTAAGATTATATGTAACAAAGTATGAAATTGACAATTTTCCATATGAAAGAGCGCTAACTCTTTGGCGATCAGATTGTGATAGAAGGGGAGAAAACAATATAACAAATCTCTCTAATGAACTTGATATAGAACATAATGTTTTGGAGGCTCATAATGACAGTACATTTAGAGAAGATCATGTACGCAATTTAGAAAATGAGGACCAAGATGAGAACTGGGAAATTGAAATACCCTAGGACTCTTATTTTGGTATACATGTTCCATTTATCATGCAAGATTACTATATATCAAATTCAGGTAAAAATAGGTTCTATATTTGTATTTTTCATTGTAACATTACAGCGACATTACTTTTATGCGTGTTATTTTAAGATTGATGTTTCATATTTAATCATTACATTTTTTGTTTCTTATCTGTGATAGAAAATAAAGCTGGATTTGGTGAGGTTGGGACCTATTTCTTTTCACATAGATAGTGTTCGACTATTATTAAATGATAAATAACAAATTTAATAAAACTTTCAAGTCATTTGTTAGCCATTTCTTGTCATTCATTTGTCAGCCATGTTTTCAAGTCTTTCAGGTACTAAGTTTTTCGAGTCCCCACATGTCCTTAGGACCATTAAGGGATGAGATAACATGAGTCAGTCCAACTCATGCCCCGAATTTACTTTTTACCTATTGATGTATGTGTTTTGTTACCACTTATCACCAACAAAATTCTACCATAACATAACCCAACTTGAAGACAACACTTCTCATCTTCCTTTTACATAAATGCTCTATGGATCTCCCTACTATACTTTTCCGAGACCAACATCCCTTCTTGGTAGGTCTCTCCACCATACCACTAATCATACAATAGACACACACAAGTAACTACCACATTCTATAAATCTCTCTAGTCTCAGTTATTGGTGTCCTTGTCACACTTGACCAATACAATCTTGCAGGTCTATTTTTTATCATATCTTTATTTTTTGTTATTTTTTGTTTTTAACTATAGCACCATCCTAGAGTAACGAGTTAGTGTCCTTTGGATTTGATCTTTCATTGGAAATGAAATCGGATTTGATGAAGTTGGGACCTATTTCTTTTCACATAGACAGTGTCCTAGTATTAAATGATAAATAACTAATTTAAGAAGTCTAACGCTAAGCAACAATGGGCTTATTCAAGTACATGAAATTGCGTTGATGTCTAGCTTGATATCTTAGAAAATTTTAGTGGTTTGTTTGCGGCTTGTTAGAGGATTTTGTCAAGTTTGAAATTTTTGGTTTGTTTTGGTCAGGTTTTTTTAGTCTCTTGACTCATTTCATGCATAGATCGATAGATCTAGTTTTATTTTTATAATTATTGTTGTTTTCTTTATATATTTGGTGGTTTGTGGAAAGATATTTGATTTCCTTTCACTTTGTGGCATGATTTCAACATCTTCACCTTTTAGAATATAGTAAAATATTATTCTTATTTTATGTTTTCTTGGAAAAGAATTATTGATATTTGGAAAGGGAAATAAGCCCTGGGTAGCTAAGCGAAGAAAAAAATGGTCTATGTACTAGGTTTCTGTGCATTCATCGTAGGAGACCTATTGGCATGAGACCGACATTCCTTTATGGAATTACACTTTGTCAAGGCGAAGCTGAGTTCGCTGACCTGGGAAGAATAGTGACAACTGATCATAATGCTAAGGAGATTATAATGTTGGTTTCAAAAGCAGGATTGTGAAAATTGTTTGCACTAGTTCTTATTTTGGTCATATTTACTACCAAATTTGTGTCTTGTTGATTTTTTACATTTGTAATGACCTTGTGCAGAGTTGGTTTGAAGAGCCCGATGTTAGAGTGAGAAGACTCACTACAAACCACAAGGACTACATTGTCTTGGATGACCAATGCTTGGAGGGCACTCAATGTTCTTGGTGTTGTTGAGTCTCTTCGCTCGAAGCGTTAACGAATACAATGGTATAGCCATAAAATAACTTAATGTGATCCTCTTTACTAATCTCCTAATATCATTTCAATACATCAAATTTTTCTGTTTTCATGGAATTCAGAGATACATCAGTAATGTTATTTTGTATTGGAAATACTAAATTATTTTGTTCTGAGATCACCCAGTTTGAGTTGTTCTTTGCAGCCACCACTTGATCCTTTAACAAGCATTTGAAATTCAAAGCGTAATAAAGCTCTTTTAGTTGCTTTCCAGAAGAAGATTGCTACAAGACAATGATTATTAATGTGATTAAACTAGATGTTGCACTTGGTACCATAGGCCTTGTAATAGGGTTGTACTCCATTTCAGTCTATGGCAGTAGACTAATTTTTAACTGTTCCATGTACCCACATATGATATAATATATTACCCACATAATTGTAACACTTTGAAATCAGTTCTATATTCTTTATTTTGTCAGGTGAAAGAAA
Organism: Pinus taeda; assembly: GCA_000404065.3. Lineage (NCBI taxonomy): Eukaryota > Viridiplantae > Streptophyta > Pinopsida > Pinales > Pinaceae > Pinus > Pinus taeda. The sequence continues at coordinate 26,389 of APFE031574822.1, read as the reverse complement.
ATACAATTATCCTTTTTCATTTTTAGCTCGCTAAATATACAAAGAGAAAAGTGCTTAACAATATTGCTTAATTTGACAACAGTTTTACTTTTATCTGATACAAGAGTGGAGGTAGTCTTAGATTTTACCTATTTCTCGATAATTGTTCTCCTTCAGCAACAACGTCATCCTTCAACAAATACATTCCAACTTGTATAGAGGAAAGTTGATGTTTAGTAGAGGGCCCATAAGAGATCCTCTAATGGAGGTGTAGTAGTTTAGTAGGATCACTTGATGAGGCACATGTATGAATGTATTGTCTTCAATTAGGAAGGCACAATTACCCATCCAAGGGAGGGCATGCATGAATGTCTATTTTGTGAATGGTGCAATTTTCTAAGTGTGTTTGCAATATTCCTAATCCAGAATATTCCTCAAACCCCAGAAAAAATTCCAACCAAATATGTGCAAATGATATAATAACCCAGAAGTGATAAAATAACAGTGGAACAGCATATAATAATGTAAACCGGAAATATAAGCAGTTACACAAGAAATGCAACAAGAAATGCTAAGCCATTTTATTATACTGAGTAATAAATGAGTACAAGAGGTGATTAGACAGATGGCACCTCGACTTGCACAAGGCAAGTGAAGAAATACTCTCAGAATGACAAGAATGGCCTCTCTACATGGATGTTATTGATGTGCTGTTGTTGCTGCTAGAAAACTAATGATTATTTGGGGCTGCTCCCCTCCTCGGAAAGAGCTGAAACTCTGGATTCAGGCTCTACTCAAGAAACCCAGAAAAACCCGGAAAGCTTTCCTCGAATGGCCTCACACTAATCTGCATCCCAGCTGCTGGAAAACTGTCGTGTTATTGTTGCTGCTGGAAATCGACTAAGGATTTGGGGCTGCTCCCCTCCTTAGAAAAGGTTGAAACTCTGGAATCGAACTCTACTCAAAAAACCCAGAAAAAAATAGAAAGATTTTCTGAAATGGCCAACCCCCGAAAATCACCCCCTTGGGGTGTCGCGCAGTTCCTCAAAGACGTTGATGAAACTGCTGATGAAACTACTGTTGGAATGCCAATGGAAATACCTTTCCTGAGCAGGCACTCGAAGTCCCCCGGGGCTAAGGGTGAGATCTCCGAACGAAGACACTCAATGCACTAAACAGTGTTGCAGACTAGCTAAACAACAAGCGTGCTCTAAGTCGAAATGACTATCACAAATGCTCATAACCAGAATGATCAAAATGAGGGGGCGCCTCTCTCCTTTATAGCCTTTTCCTCTCTCAATCTGAATGCTCGCCTCCTCCTGTGTGATTCCTCTCTTGCCATGTGTTTCTTCCCTCCTGCACAGTCCCTCCATGTGTCTGTGTGGGCTCCATTTCTGCTTCCCCCATTGGCCCCCTTGGTTCCCCTCCAAGTCACAATGTTGTGCTACTAGGAAGTGACTTTTTATTCTAAAATTGAGTTATGTCCCTCGTCCTCACTTTTTTTTATTTACAAATAACTATAGAAGGCAAAAATTGAACAAAATCTAATATTCCAATTAGCCATGGCTAATTAGGAATATTACAGTCTCCCCCCGCAAAATGTTGCTTGTCCTCAAGCAACTGAAGTGATGGATGTTGTAAGATCTTCTCACTCTCCCAAGTGGCATCCTTATCCAGTAAATTCTTCTACCTCACCAAGAATTCCCGGACCGTCCTGCTCTGTAGCTGCCTCTTCTTGGTATCCAAATCTTGGCTCTAGGAGCCCTGCTATCACCAAACGTCATGTCAACAAAAGATAAAGGATGATACCCATATAAGGCATAGAATGGTGACATACCAATTGACATGTGATGTGATGTATTGTAGTAGTACTCCCCTAGATACAGCCACCTCAACCATGCTCGCTGCTACGCACTGACATAGTTACACAAGTAGCCCTCTAGCCACTTGTTAACTATATATGTCTGCCCATCCATCTATGGGTGATAACTGGTACTCAGTGTCAACTCCGTCCCATCAACCAAAAAAACTCCTGCCAAAACCTGCCCATGAAATGGTTGTCCCTATCACTGATGATGGTCTTAGGAAGACCATGTAGCCTGAAGATCTCTCTAAAGAATAGCTTAGCCACCTGTGTTGTTGTATAGTGTGCGGATATGCAAAAAAGTGTGTGTACTTTGTCAGTCGGTCAACGACAACAAAGATGCAACCCTTGCCCTGTACCATGGGCAACCCTGTGATGAAGTCCATCGAAATACTCTCCCATTTCCCCTCCGGAATGGGAAGAGGCTGCAATAATCCCGCGGGATGGCTCATCTCTCCCTTGTTCCTCTAGCAAACATCACACTCTTGGATGTGATGGAGTACGTCCTCCTTGAGGCCCTTCCATGAGAACCTCTCTCTAATGGCCCTGTAGGTTTTGGTAAACACATGATGTCCTACCAAAGGTGAATCATGTGATTCCTGGAGTATCTTCTTCTTGAGCTAAGACCCCTCAGTCAAGAAGATCCGGTCCCTATAATAGATGATCTCATCGACCATCCTATACCTGTCATCTACCACCTGCCCATCCAAAACCTCACATGAAAACCTGTCCTTGGAGTACTCTACTAAGAGTCGAGCCCTCCAATTTGTATCCAAGCTCATAAGAGACAACGTGGCTGGCCTACGTGAAAGGGCATGTGCCACCACATTGTTCTTACCCTTGACATACTCAATGTCAAAGTCATATGCTTGGATCTTATTGATCCACTTCTGCTGCCTCTCCTGTAGCTACTTTTGCTCCAAAAAGGACTTGAGGCTGTTGTGATCAGTCCTCACCCTGTAGTCGATGCACATCCTCAATGTACCATCCTTCTTCTTCACCAACACCACAGAAGAAGCAAAAGGACTCATGCTCGGTCGAATGTGCCCAAGAGCCAGCAACTCTTGGATAGCCCGCTCAATCTCATCTTGATAGGCCTTGGGGTGCCTAGAGGGGGTGGTGATCACTGCCTGGATGCCCTGCTCAAGATCGATAGTGTGCTCAAACCCACGATCCGGTGGTTGTCCTGGTGGAATATCCCCAAACACTATGGCATACCGATCAAGGATAGACTATATCTCTGGGTGTACCGTCTACCCTGTAGTCGCTGCCTCTGATGCACGTAGCTCCACTGCCCACTCTATGTCTCCCTTTCGGAAGGTTTCCTCCATCCAATGAGCTGAAATAGTCTGAGGTGGATATGTGTGTTGTCCCCGTATCTTCTCATGCCTCCCTGTCTTCTCATCATCTCACTCCATCTCCAGGGTTTTCCAATTTTTCGTGACCTTCCCTAGAGTGATAAGCCACTGAACACCCAGTATCATGTTGGTGTGCAGAATATCGACCACGAAAAAGTGGTTAGTCAATGTGTAGGTGCCCATCGTCACTAAAAGCTCTAGAACATAACGAGCACACATCATGGTTTGATCTCCTGGGACCAAGACTGAAAACCCATCGAAGCTCTCTATCTGCATACCTCTCCGCTCAACCATTTGGGCATCGATGAAGTTGTGGGTCGCCCCACTGTCAACCAAAACTGATACTCTCTGGCCACGTACTATCCCTCGTACGCATAGCGTCAGATACTTGCAAACTCCTCGCAATGCTGCAAGGGCCCCTATGGTGGGTGCAAAAGATGCACACCTATTGTTGGCGGTGGTGGTGGAAAAGGACCCTGTACGTCATGGCTATCCCCTGCCTCCACATCATCCTCGTCATTCTCCTCTCCACTACTCTCGGAGAAGACCTCAATAAAATGTGCTTTACTAGTAGCACATCTATGTCCTGGTGCTCGTGGCTCCTGACAAGTGAAGCACAACCGCTTCTTCTTCAAATCCCTCCTGGCATCATTGTCAAGCTGTACTCATCATGGATTCCCCTTTGGAGGTGGAATCCTCACATCCTTCCCCTTAGACTGGAAAGTCTGTCTCTGGGGGTAAGGTGTCTGGGTCTTGGGTAAGACATCTTGTAAGTCCTGGGTCCTACTGATAGCGTCTTGGAGTGTGGCTGGTCTAATGGATCGGACTAAACCCCGAAGTGGCTCTGCTAACCCCTCAACATACATATAGACCCTCTGTGCCATGGATAGGTTTGGCACCATCACAGAGACCCTCAAGAAATCTGTAATGTAGGTCTCTAGGCTCCCTATCTGTTTGAGCCTTGTCAGCTCAACAAAATGCTGCTCTAGATCTCTCCGATCAAATCGCTCATTAGTCTCCTGGTAAACTCAGCATATATCATCACTGTGGAGTGCCCTAGTGTAACCATCCCATGAAACCACCAATCCTGGGCCTCACCATCCAAATGCAATCTTGCCACCTTGATGGCCTCTATCTTTGACATCTGGTTAAGCTGGAAATAAATGTCTAGCTTCTCCACCGAGGATTTTGTCGAACTGTTTGATGAACCATCAAACGTAGGCAAGTGGAATCTACTCACTGCATGGTGGGTGTCACCATTATGGTAATGTCGGTACCCTTTGTGATGGTCACGGGGTCTACTATCCCGCTGGAGCTGAACAAAATCTCTGAATGAGAGGGCTTCCCTGAACTCCTACCTATAGGCCTAGTACTCTACAAAATAATTGCTCATATGTATGGGCTCTGCCTCCTGCTAGGCTATGGCCCCTGTGTCATCTCCTAAGAAAGTGGGCATGGTAGAGCGTGTAAGGGCATGTGAGGCCACCTGCTGCACAGTATCACGCTGCTCTGGAAAATGGTGGGATGCACTCGATCCCTCACCAACCTGAAAAACCCGTGGGCTCTCATGTTGTCTGGCCTCTACTACCGTGAATCTCTGCCCCATCACCTCAATCTGCCTCGACAAATCTTGCATGGGTTTGAGGAACATATCCGCAAATCTCTTCCCATCATCATCTGCCATCGAATCCTCCTGCTCCGCGTCCACCACAGGCTCCTCTTGTTCTGTGTCCACCACCAGAACACAGTCTCCCTCTCCGTAAGTGTTCTCCAACCTACGTCCAGTGTCTCTGTATCTCTAACCTCCGTAACATATATAGGGTTTTTCCCCCGGTGTCATAGATTGCTAGCTCCACAGGCTAAGCTAGAACTATGCTCTGATACCACTGTAATATGCCTAACCCAGAATATTCCTCAAACCCCAGCAAAAACTCCAACCAAATATGTGCAAATGATATAATAACCCAGAAGTGATAAAATAACAGTGGAATAACATATAATAATGTAAACCAGAAATATAAGCAGATACACAAGAAATGCAGCGAGAAATGTTAAGCCATTTTATTATACTGAGCAATAAATGAGTACAAGAGGTGATTAGATAGATGGCACCTCGACTTGCACAAGGTAAGTGAAGAAATACTCTCAAAATGACAAGAATGGCCTCTCTACGTGGATGATGTTGTTGTGATGTTGCTGCTGCTAGAAAACTAATGATGATTTGGGGCTACTCCCCTCCTCGGAAAAAGCTAAAACTCTAGATTCGGGCTCTACTCAAGAAACCCAGAAAAACCCAGAAAGCTTTCCTGGAATGGCCTCACACTAATTTGTGTCGTAGCTGTTGGAAAATTGTCATGCTATTGTTGCTGCTAGAAATCGACTGAGGATTTGGGGATTCTCCCCTCCTCAGAAAAGGCTAAAACTCTGGAATCGGACTCTACTCAAAAAACCCAGAATACTTTTCTAAAATGGCTGACCCCCGAAAATCACCCCCTTGAGGTTCTGCGCAGTTCCTCAAAGACGTTGATGAAACTGCTGCTGAAATGTTGATGAAACTGCTGTTGAAATGCTGATGAAACTACTGCTAGAATTCCAATGGAAATACCTTGCCCGAGCAGGCACTCGAAGTCCCCTGGGGCTAAGGGTGAGATCTCTGAACGGAGACACTCAATGCACTAAACAGTGCTACAGACTAGCTAAACAACTAGCGTGCTCTAAGTCGAAATGACTATCACAAATGCTCATAACCAGAATGATCAAAATGAGGGGGCTCCTCTCTCCTTTATAGCCTTTGCCTCTCTCAATCCGAAGGCTCACCTCCTCCTGTGTGATTCTTCTCTTGCCACGTGTTTCTTCCCTCCTGCGCAGTCCCTCCATGTGTCTGCGTGGGCTCCATTTTTGCTTCCCCCTTTGGCCCCCTTGGCTCCCCTCTAAGTCACAACGTTGTTCTACTAGGAAGTGATTTTTTATTCTAAAAATGAGTTATGTCCCCCGTCCTCACTTTTTTTTATTTACAAATAACTATAGAAAGCAAAAATTGAACAAAATCTAATATTCCAATTAGCCATGGCTAATTAGGAATATTACAGTGTTGGATGCATGAGTTCATGCGTTCAGTCTACCCTATTGGGTCTTGAATTTGAAGCAATGTTATCCACACGTGATGGTGATATCCACTAGGTGCATTAGGGTTAGGGTTAGGGTTAGGGATATTCGATGAAGCCATATTCAATGGTTCAAGTACTATAAAAGTTAGATTGATGAATTGCAAAGAAATGATTGGACACACATCTCACTCAAAAATGATGACTCAAAATCCCTATGGAACCTTGCGATATGTTGCTACGGATAGTGCTTACTTGTGACTTTATACCTCTACAACTTCAGCTGAGTTCTGTAGGGGGGAATTATAATTTCCCCTAGAGCTAATTCCCCCTACTACTTGACCTCATGGAAGATTTGCTCAGATAGTGGAGCACGAGGCTTGAGGTGAGGTGAGGTGCTTTTTATGCACACATGTGAACCCTTAAAAATGGCATTCCTAGGCTAGGGTGGAACATTGTATCTAGAATAGGTTTCTTGCTAGTTTTACACACTCACCTCATGTTGTTCTCAGCCCAAGTTACCATTCTAATTCAAACAAGAATCTCCCACATATATTTCATTGCATGTATATCCTAATATTGGAGGTTTCCGTTAAGTAGATTGCGTGTATCATAATATTGGAGTTCGCCCTCCTACTCAAGTAAAATCAGCATGAGTGAAACCTGTATTCCCACGAGATTTCGTTGTTTATCTTATGCATCTATTCACTTTATTAAAAAGGGAAATGAGTGACATCCATGGAGGACTAGTGATCTACCCTCTAATCAAGATGCTTATTGGCAGACTTCTCTGGTTATTAAAGGAAAACAACAATTATGAGGGAGGGATGTGCTTTAGAAGAGCCTACTTTTAGCCTGTCGTTGTAATTATTATTGGAAATCAGTGTAGGTAATTGCCAACAGGTTTGTGATGATAACTAGAAAGAAGTTGATACTTTAGAAAGGTTGCACTCTAATAGAGGTTGTTTCAGTGTACTACCAATTGGTTTAGAGCATGCATAGAACGATACTATCATTGTAAAATCGAGTTGGACCATGGTTAACACATGCAAGATAAAAACAACAATGTGAGAAGAGGAGCACTCCACATGAGGGTATTTTGAGTAGATTTCATACTTCTAGCATGCAATTAAGTTTTTCTATCTTGGAGAAAGGAAGAGTATTAAGGGGGTGAGGGAGGTGATGGGTGAGTTACAATCATGCAGAAAGGCAGTTAGTTCGCCATGTAGAGTAGATTCTACTTTAGTTTGGATTCTACTTCAGGTTGATCCCTTTCTCTCTCACACACTCTAGTCCAAGAACATTTTTCTTTGATTAGCTTTTGTTCTCTAGCCAGCAGATCTCGTCTAATCCAAGACATTTTTCAAAGCGATGTGAATAACACCTATCAAAGTGGAACAAATTTTGGCTGCTACGTGAGTGTTTCTTAAAATGAGAGCACCCTTACACAATATAGACTATTCCAAGTGGATTGCTGCAACTACTCATAAATAGGCGCTTTTTCTGCCATTGTCAATAGATCCAAGCCCATAAATAGTATTGCTTAAAATGTTGGCATGATAACTTTTATGTTGGTCAAAGTATAATTACAAAAATTTCTTAGAGAAGGTCCCGAAGTGAGGTATACATATGGCTTCCTTAGTGTTGTTAATAGTTGTTTCTATCTCCTTAAAAGAGTTTTCAAAGTGTTGCCATAATCCAATTCTCAAACCACTACATAGTCATCATTTGCAAGTAGATCACTTGGTGCTCATGTGGAGGGTTGAGATGCTATATAAGATTAGGGAATATTGTTGGTAGCTTTAACGAATAAAAGTGATTTTTCTCATGCCAATGTCACCTTCAAATTCACTTTCACAAAGTTGTCACAAAGTACTGTTCATGGGGCCTCACTCCTGGAATAATATGTGATGTTGCTATAGGTGTCGTTTGAAACATATCCTTGGAAGAAAATAGGCTTAAACCGAGAAATGTTGCTCCATTCTAGTCGTAATGCAAGTAGCCTTGCATAATACTCACCTTCTAGACTTCAGGTACAGAGTGATGTCATAAATAGTGTTGGGTCCCTATAATACCAGTGATTACCCCATTAATATTGTAGTTATACCCCTTATTAATATTGTTGTGCCCCTATTGTCCCCATATTGTTATTACTGTGCCCATAGAATCCCTCTATTGTTATTTTTGTGGCTTTTATTATTATTATTTGTGACTCCTTAGACTCCTATATATAGAAAGGAGGTTTTGTCATTTGAATCATCCAAGAATTTTTCATTTATGTAATGTAAAGGAGGTTGCCCCCTCGAAGAGGCTGAATTCTAAGGCGTTGATATATATTTTCTATCTCTTCTTGAGCTAGTTTCATAACATTTGGTATCAGAACTTTGGATTCTAGGGTTTCGCTACTCCAAACAGGTCATCGTGGCATTTTTTCTATAACTTGTTTTCTGTGACGTTTCAGAAGTTGAAAAAAACCCATTTAAGAAGACATCACGCTAAATCTCGGGTCCAAATTTCAGAGCTTTTTGCGCTATATTTGCGGAGATATGATCTGAGGAAGTTGGTATTTTTGTAGACTCCTAAATTATATTCCAAACAGGTGACCTGGTGAAAATCGTCATAACTGTTTCTCTAAGAATTGGATTGAAATTTCGTAAGAAGGTACAGAAAGAGGACGGACTGTAGTTCCTTCTATATATTTTTCAGACCTAAAGGTCGAAACAGTGACTTGTGGCACATCGTACAAGTTCGCTCTACTGAACTAGTCTATAATCAAGTCACTGTGGGAGATTTCGCATAACTCTTCCTTGGAGAACCCAATTTGGATGAGACTGGTGGCATTGGAAAGAGGACACAGAGAGCTACCATAGGTCGCAATTTCAGAACTGGATGTTTTGAAAGTACAGAGATACATCAGAGGCAATATCGAGCTCCTACAAAGAAAAAAAGGTGTGTAGATTCTTTTAAATTTTTGCTTAAGATTGGTTTGAAAATTTATTTTGAAGGAATTCAAAGGGATAGTAGAGCATTATTATCGGTAGTTGATGCCCCAAGGAAAGAAAATGCAAACACCTAGTAAGGAACCTGAAAGCTCTAGCATGAATCATGAAGAAGAGGAAGAAATGCTACATGATATA